>OMLC01098612.1:0-39331 GCA_900302585.1 Regalecus glesne
GTGAAGAGTGAATGGAAATGTGGGTGGAGAGATAGGAGCACAGAATACAACCTGTCTATTTTAAGCCATGTTTGAGAGCAAACACCTCAACTGTACACAATGCTACTTCAATATCACTTGTTATCGAATTTAATTTCTGTTATTTCCATGAGGCAAGTTGACTATATAGATGAGAAAGGTCTAGCATACACACCTGCTCACATCAGGGCACATCTCAAAACTGAAGAGGAGGAGTGTGTAGAGACTATTTTACACTTCATCTCCCAGGCTATGTAGACCACACTCCAACACATGACAGGACACCAGCCTTTTGTTTTGTGTGAGTTCTGGATGATTCTTCTCTTATGTGAAAGATGTCTCTCCGCTGTTTCTACAGTCTGTGCTGGAGCGCTTTGAAGAGAGTTTGGCTGAAGCAGCCCAAGAGGAGAATTCAGAGGCCGACTATGACGGGACAAACACAGAGCCCGAGCGCAGTCAGGCTGGCCGAGGATGGAGCCCTGACCAGGGGGAGGCCCAGCAGCTTTCACCTCTGGAGAGACCCCAACCACCTGCTGAGGGCCGCAGCTGGACCCCGGGTCAGAGGAGTCGGCTGCAAGACCTGCTGATGTCTGTCAGGGGTCGGATGTCTGGGTGCTTCGGAGGCAGGATGGACCGTATCGGGAACACAAGTAGGCTGGGATGCAACGGTGGAAGAGGTAAGGACTGCTGCCGGGTATGGCCAACGGAAATCAGGTGCCGTGTTGAGATATGATGTGGACTCGCAGGCCAACCACTTATCTGACTTACTTTATGCAGAAATCTAACAGCACATAAACCAACACAGATAAATGATGTCGCCTGAAGTTCCTCAAAACAGATTCATCACTTCAATCTCAAATTCCTCCCCTTTGTATTTTTTCCCATCAGGATAGGCTGAAGGTTTTCCGGGGATACCTCAACAATAAGGGAACCAGCGAAGAAATTATGGAAATAGGACAACTATGATTTTATACTTGTCTAGCCATCATGTCCGTGTACAGCCCTGCTTACAGCTACAGACGAGCTGCTCATCAGCTCTCTGTGGTTCCACACCGAGGCCATTTCATGTCTAATAAACAGATGACAAACACGCCATAACAACCTGGGAAACACTCACCGACTCTGACAGTGTCACGTCTTGCAGTGGTATTGATGCAAACCCAAATATGTTGTAAGTCCTGTTTGTTTGGGGGGAGGGGGGGGCGTGCTAAGATGTTTTCAAATGTTATCAAGTAAACTGTATGCTGAGTAGAACATACGAGTAGAACATAAGACTAGGATGTTATCGTTTTGGCGATACTAGAAATGTACACCACAAGTCACTTCTACAGACTATCTGACTGTGCTTATGTGGTCTGTGAACAGAAATAAACCAAAACAAGCTGTCTTTTTTCCACCTGAACAACAGCTTTTATTCCCAAACGCGTCCAGTCCGATCACAGTTACAAGTGTCCACCCAGGAATCATTCCCGACTCTTTATCTATTTTTTTTACCCATCTCCAAATCATGCACACAGTGAGAGAAACAAAACAAAGACAAGTCGCCATTTGCTATGCTACTCAGAATCCACATTTATTCCCTTCATGTGAGAGACTGAAGTAACAGAGGCAACACTGAAATAGTCACTTCCCCGACTGGGAGGCAAAGAAGAACGGGAGAAACGTAGGAATTTACAATGTGAACATGAAAACCTCCCAATGTTGTGGACTGGGGAAAATATCTAGAGTGAGTGTTTCTGAAGAGTGTATGACAAAGCCAGCAAGCCCCAACCTCCTGTTTGTTGAAGCTAAACAGTGATGAGCTAAGCAAAGCAGAGCAAGGGACTAATCATCCATTCTGTGTCCACGATCCTACTTCTGATTAGGTCGTTTTCCCTTTGTAACTCTCCACAGAGTCTTTAAAAAACCTGAATCGGTTGGCAGCTGATACTGTGGCATTTCAGCTTTTAGGGGTGGCATACCTCAAGAGGTAGAGCAGGTCATCTAGTAATCGGAAGGTCGCGTGTTAGATTCCTGGCTACTTCAGAAAGCGTGCCGAAGTGTCGTTGAGCAAGACACTAAATGCTGAGAACACATTTCATAGCAAGAAGACAGTGACCAAATAAAATGGCTTACAGCTGTGCTTGTTAAAAGTGACTTTTACAATTAATCTCACAAGGTAAATATGACTTCAAATGTCTTCCCTTCATTGGAGATTCTTGATAAATCAGAACTAGATCAACGTACCGGCTGCAGCATGCTCCAAACTGGAATAATGGAAACATCACCCTGCTCATCCTCATCCTCTTCACTCTCTGAATTTAATCCAGGGCACAGTTAAACAAACTGACGTCTTCGACCTGAGGGAGACTATATTGTGGTTTCAACATTTAAAAAAATGCATTTCCTGTTTTATCGCTACGTGTTCAATGCTGGTGGTTATGTGTTCTCTGCATTTAACACATCCTGTAGGATAGGTGCTCAACCGCAGCACGGTGCTCAGAGGGCAGTTAGGGGTTCAGTGTCTTACTCAAGGACATGGAAACACACTTTCTGTGGGGGCCAGGGATCAAATGACCCAATTACTAGACAACCACCCGACCTCCGGAGCTATGCCGTGACATTTAAAAACCCAACCTTATGCTATTGAGCTCACCAAAATGCAGTTGTCCTCTAAACAATAAAAACACAAAAGAATAAAATTCATACTTCACTTTCAAACCAGTTTCTGTTTTACAGAAATGACCAAACCAATCAATCATAAACCGTGAGAATGACTCATCCATTGCTAGCATTTATGTGCTGTAAATGGATCAGACAGCAGGCATGCAGGGGACGTCACGATGTGTTATGGCAAAGTAAAACAGCATCACACCCCGCTGTCTGACTGGATTAGCCGTTATCAACTGAACCCCAGTAAAACGCTTCAGTGGAGCACTTCAACAGATGCCAACAACCAGCCACAAAGATGGCGCCCTATACTCTAGAGTCACACCACCTAATCAAACCTGAAGTGATCTGCCCCATGGCTCTTTCCTGTTGTCTTGGAAAAAGTAATTGAAGCCCACATTAGGATCTGTTGGTCATCATAGTCTCGGCTGAAGTCAAGATAAGGACGGGCGCACAGTGGCCGCTTGAGGCCCCCCTCCACACAGACACACACTGTGGACAAGATTAGCCTGATTAGTGACTGGGCACTTTATCAAGGTGGGCTACATTCCCAGAGCCAGCCAATGTGGAAAAGTAGGACCTGCATCTATCAGCACAGACACCTGGCCTGATCACGCATGTCCTCTCTTCATCATCAGACAACACTGGGGCAAACTTTTTAGCAGTAAGTGGGGTAGGTCAGGTCAAACCTCAACGCTGCAGGAAAACTAGGAATTATCCTCGATGGTAGGAGAGGGGAAATAGCCAACAAAGGAGCGGGTCATGGAAAAGGGAGCAGTGAAGTAGGATGTGTGCACAGATTGCATGGTTAACCAAACAGAAGGACCTTTATAGAACAATAGTAAAGGCACAGGCAGAGGTCTTCCTGCTTTTTTTGATTGCAACAGCAGTGCTTTGCCGTGAGCTTGCTCTTGATATTTGAAGTAGTGACACATTTGCCAAAGAGCAGAAATAAATGCCTAAATCTCCACATAACAGATATGAACACAGAAAGGATTCCGGCAAAACAGTCATTGGAGTCTGGCTTCAGAGGAGAACAGAATTCAGTCATCCCTCATAGACTTAATCTCATACTATGTGTACTGGCTGTATACCGCCAGCGTGGACACAATTCAAATGATAGTACTTACAATAAACGGATGACATACAGAATTGAAGTTTTTAACAAGGGACTGAAATCTAGACTATAAGCCAACTTTTCCTTGAGGAGTTGGTTCATTTGAGACCCTATGACAGTAAAATCCTGTCCAATACAGTTAGTGAATCATAAACACAAAATTATATAAAAAAATAATATCTTAAATAATATATCAAGAAAAGAGACAATGCTACAAGTATAGAATATCTGATGCATACATACATATACATGGTTACTGATCATTAATCATCCTAACATCTGGGCTGATGAATTAGTTGTACTGGCTGTTTTCTTTTCCTTTCTTAATTTATCTTCCCTTACAAGGGCTCCAAGTAAAATCACATATTAGGAGACTTGGTCCAAAGCATACTCTTACCATTGAAGCTAACCAAACAGGTCTGACTGGTACTAAAGCAGGGAATGTGTGAAGAACATGTCACTAAATAAATAATCATTTGAAAAAATAAGAGTAAAAAAATCTACTTCCATTTGGAAAACGTAGTCATTTGTTTGTTCTTTTAAGAGCTTAAAAACTATTTCACTCCAATTTTAACTAACCTTTGCTGGAACAGCAGAGAGAATAGCTTTGGGCCTCCCACACTTTACATTAAAAGTGCAATAAAATGGTTGGGTTTAAAATATTCTCTGAACATGTAATGAACTGGCAAGATTCATGAAGGAAACTAGGTCTGTCCATCTGATCTCAACTCCACAATGGGATAAAAACAAAGATGAGTGCAAACACATCCCATGTGATTCAACAGTAAACAAATATCAATGATCACAGACTGCGAAAACAAAAGTGCAACAGTGACGTCAAAGAGAAAACCATTAACGGAGGTCAAGAAAGATAAACTTAAGGTGGTGGAAAGTAAAGGAAGGGATTTAGTGTCAGTTTTCCCTTTAGTAGGACAATCGTTTTAATTGTCAACTGTCAGGCTTGGCTATTTAGGGAGCCTGTCGTTTTCTAGCTGTTACCACTAGCTTAATATATGAGAACCTAAAGATCTTATTCATATAAAACTAAAATATAGGAAACCCAATTGCCATAACTCCTCTCTGTGTCCCAGACTGCTTATTTGTTTCGGCGGATTTATTGATGCAGAGATGCCCAGAATAGCTGATGTTGGAGGCAAGGATGTTTCTGAACACAGATGCCAGGATATATGTTCAGAGATGGGTGTTTGAAATTGTACTATTGAGAACACGTATGTCTGCATATGTTGTGGGGGGAGGTAACATAAATGCTTAGGACCAGGTTGAACAGAATATGTGCCTGAAGACTTTAAAGAACACTGGCAAATCAAAAAGTGATGTAGTGCTGTCTGAGTTTGCCCAAAAGGTACTCGTGGGTTAAATTGTGTCTTGTGATTATCCCGACAATCTGAAAGACAAACAAACAGGATCTGGTCACATGTGACGTCCTTTGCTACACAGTAGAGATGGGTAATGGGAAAGAAAAGTGGATGACTGAATGCCTCATATTGACCACTAGCATTCTGTGCTGCAATTATCCGGTTGCGAGATTGTCCAAACTATCGTCAATCTGTACATTTTGAGATGATAGTTGACACTTTGCAAATGGCAATAAGACTTATTTGGCTTCAAGTATTAACTGAGATAAATTGATCAACCGTATGTTCTGCGAGCACATGTGAGGAAGTGACACTCCAAAATGAGAGGAAATATGTGAAAAACAAAAATGACAGCTGCTTTGACATCATGAACTACGATGTTCCATTGCAAAGAGTAACAACACATTAATGTCCCTGGCTGAGGAAATGATAACATTTATAATGGCAGTGTACTTTAAACACAAAGAACATATTTCAGACTTTCTTTTTAACCCACATTGACATTTAAGGGTGTCCTCCAGCCACAAGCAAACACTCACCATTAAGTTTGATTATTCACAGCTACTACATCCACTCAGTGACATACTAGCTTGGCTAATATATATCCCCACTACGAGTGAAACACAGTTGGCACTAAAGGTAGTAAAGACATGCCCACTGCACAGCAGCGTGACTATGGCGATGTAGCGGCTGGCAGTTGAAAACACAGCAATGAGGATTATTGACTAAATATCAATGAGAGCCCGGACGTCTGCGTTTAGTGTCTGAAACATTACTACGGTGATTAATAGACAGACAGATACTCACTTCTCCCACTGCATTGACCACTGGCAAGTGTCGCAGTCCCATGGTTCTGAAGAGGTTAAACACTTGGGAAACGTGAGTGTTCGGAGATACCGTATAGGGAGATGGGTTCATGTAGGGAGTGACATCCTGCAAAGGAAATCATTTATCCATTATCTATTCAATTGTTTTAAATAAAGATTTAAAAAATGTAAATTCATAACTAAAGATATTTATCGTCACTGTCTAGGAAAACAAAATTGCAGATACTACTCCATCAGTGGCAGTAAAAAGATAAAAAAGCAATTGAAACTTAAAGCCAACAAACACACAGTTAAAACAAAACGTTAACAGATTAACGATTTTGAGATTAAACCATAATATTCTAACATTAAAAGAAAAAATACAAGACATATATTAAGAAAGAGGTATTAAGAGTGCTGAACTGCAAACATACCGATTGAAAAAATTGAAATGCATAATTCACTGCATAATGAACCCCATTGATATATTGGACACATGTTCTTGCATCTAAAGAAACTATTAATTCGTTTTTGCAGACCCAAACAGCGAAAAATTATCTCCGCATTCACCAAATTGCTCATTGCTCATATAGGAGCGATGAGCAGCAACAGCGCCCAGGTAGGAGTTAGGAGGTTCAGCGTCTTGCTCAAGGACACTTCAACACACTTTTTTTCAGGGGATCAAACCATCAATGTTTAATTATTAGATGACCGCCCAACCTGCTGGGCTATGCCACAATAGGTCTTACATGGGGTGTGGGCATCTGGGAAGGGTAGGCGGAAGTCATGATTGAGAATTGATCAGTAACATGACAGCCTTAGGAAATAAAGTATTCCTGAGTCTAAATGTACATGTCAAAATGTTTCTTTATCTCATGCCAAATGGTAGGAGACTGAAGAGGTGGTCACTAGGGTGTTTTGGATCCTGCAAATGTTGTCATACCAACATTTAATCTAAACAAAGCAATGCATGTCCCATGAGAACTTAAAAGAATGGGTCATAGTGAGTCATACCACTATCATTCGGGGGTTGAGGAGAGCCAAGTCCAAGTCATGGATGTCAGGGTAACGTGGGTAGTCTTCAGTCAACTCACCATAGGACAATCTGGGCTGAGTTGCACTCTGTTGGAAGGCAAATGACAGATAGCCTGACATCAAGTAGGGCAATACAAATGGATAGGTAACAGATCCATCATGGAGGTCAGAGGAGCCCCTTGCTATGAGGGTTTCTCCTTTCACGGTAGAGTAAGTAATTTGATTTTAAATCAGTAATAACCAAGAATTTCACCTCCGATAGTTCCACAGTAAAAGTTTTTGAAATATAAATAATATTTGAGAGCTGCGGCTGGGCCCCAGATCCACGGCATTCAAATATTACAAACTGGAATGCATTATCCTTTATCACTAAAAGAGGTGAATCTTTTCAACTGGATCAGAAGTTTATTGAGATACGTTTCGTGTCTGAAGAAGTCACCTGGTTAGTGACGAAACGTATCTCAATAAACTTCTGATCCAGTTGAACAGATTCAGCTCTTTTTGTGATTTCCCTACCTGGATTATTGAGCATGCATCAAGACATTATCCTTTATGCTCTCTCCTCTAATCCTCTGTTTTGTGCATATTTAAGTCCATCTCTATTCAACTACCCTCTATACCAACACCAACTATTAGTCACATTCCCAAACAGGCTATAGTGGATTATGAGATTATTTAGAGATAACAAAAGTCCTTTCCTTCCTAAAAGAAGTAGGAATTTTCTTTGGAAGTATATCTGAGAATTCTTGGAAAGACAAAACATATGCTCAGTTTTACAGAGGACCCACCTCCCCTACTTTGCTTTGTCACCTATTTTAGAATCAATTCAAATTGTCCTATAAATGTATACTTATTGCTTGTTATGCATGTACATACACATTTCATTTATCTTTAGTTTATGTTTTTGAAACGGAGTCTCCCAGCCAAATAATTTCACATGATTGTATCGTACAACCGGAGTGACAGTAAACACCTTGACTCTTGAATCTATTAACTATCAACTCATCGCCACCACTTTGTTCTTTGGTAATCCACTTGGCCTTGAGTGAATAATGAAGCATCAAAAAATAACAAGAGGGCAATGCCAATGAAATTTGAGTAGCGGCAGGGACCTTATTCAGCACATCGACAGATGAATTTAGTTCTTGATCAATATTTTAAGAGCAGTGGTGATTTTGACATTTATTCTTAAAGTCTATACAATTAGAATTATTCTTAATGTCTTAATACTGTTTTCGGGGCCATGGTAGCTCAGTGGTTAGTGCACTCGCTTCAGGAATTGATGAGCCATAAGCAGCGGGCTCGAATCCACCACGGGGTGTCAGGAAGGGCATCTGGCCTTAATCCCCCAAGCTCCATCCAAGTCCGTGTTTACCCTCACAATGTGGGGACTAATCGTGACGTGTAAAAGGGGCTTCTCTCTCTTAGAAATGTGCTCACTATAAAGTCGTAATGATGGTAAAAGTGGCTCTAGAAGTCAAGTCAGTTCAATGTCGAGGAGCTAGGGGTGATGGTGTTGTTTGTGTGTGCATGTGTGTGCATATGAAATATGTTCCGCAGTGTGTGTGTATACAGACATGATTTTACCCAAGCTGACAAACATACGGTACCAAGCAACAGTTGCCAATATTCACAAATACACATGCTGATAAAATTCAACGTGTGAGTATGACTGACCGACTGGTTTTCTGTATAGCAGACCCCCCTGATGAGCAGGTTGACCAGCTGAGAGCGCAGGATGAGGCCGTGGAAGGTGAGCGGTCTGAAGCGTTCCTCCATGGTCCACTCCTCACTAGGGGACTGATCAGGATACAGATTGGGGTATGGGACATGTCTGCAAATGACCAAGAGAAAAAGTTAAAAGAGAAAATCCCCAACGAACTCTGACGGACATGAATAAAATGAATCATGATAAAAGGGCGCCCTGGTAGCAAAATGATTATAGTACCATGGCACATAACTGCAATGTCCCTGGTTCAAGTCCAGCCAAGTCACCCTTGTTGCATGTCATACCCATCTCTTTCTCCCCTTATTCCCTGTCTACCACTTCACTATCCTCTAACCCTAACCCTCTATCCAATACAGACAAAAAATGCTAATTTAAAAAAATGTTCCAAGAAGGATTACAGAAGCCTTGATATCATTGGCAAAATTAGGTGCCGGTATGAGAGGATTTCTACACTTATGAGGAATAGCTTTTCTTCTGGACACATAAAGCATGGGGGTTTCTGAGGAAACAGGGGACATTTTGGCTGATCTTGAGTTCAAAAGGGGACCCAGGGTGTAAGTAGAGTTAATGGAATGGCCTTGTTCCAGATACGTTGGAACTGCAGACAAGGACTAGTAAAAGTAATGGCTTCTAGATTTTTTTAAAATTCAGATTTATTTTCCAATATAAATTCATTTGATATTTCTGGTTGAGAAGTTTACAAAATAGTATGCAATCACAATAATTCAACCCCCACTGTAAATCAGGTTTATTAGTCAAATATACAAACTTGCTTTATCCTAAAATCTTATTTTAACCATGGTGTTGCCCAGGAATTTGAACCAATGGCTAATTGGCGTCCCTCGACAGGACATCCTAAAGAAATCAATTTGACATGTGCCGCCTACCTAAACATCATTGTAGAATGAGATGCGGTGGCTCAGTGGGTAGAGCGCACGCCTAGGACTCGGCCGTTGCGGGTTCGTATCCCACTGCTTAACTCGGTAAATGTGAGGAGTTGCTTGTAAAAGCGCTTTGAGTGGTCATTCCACTAGAAAAGCGGTATGTAAGCACAAGTCCCTTTACCATTTACACACTACCATTCATGGCAATAGTATTACCTGATGGCCATGGCCTCTTTCAGCAAGACATTGTGACAGCAGGACCTACCACACAGCATACATTGTTTGAGAATCGTTTGAAGAACATTAAAAAGTGTTCAAGGTTGTTGCCTTTGCTTCAAATTTCTCCAGATCTCAATCCAATTGAGCAAGTGTGGAATGTGCTGGACTGACGAGTCCAATCCACAGTGGCGCTACCTCGTAATTTACAGGACTTGAAGGATATGCCGCAATTTTTTACATTCCATATACTCCAGTACACCTTTGGGGCTCTTGTAGAGCCTAAATCTTACAGGGTTGGCACAGTTTTTGCAAGACACGGAGGACCAACAGCGTACTAGGAAGGTGGTCATAATATTTTGGCTCATCTGTGTGTGTGTGTGTGTGTGTGTCTTGCCTCCTGTCTAACATCTGCTGCAGCATGTCCTCTCCCTCCTCCATGGGCTCCACAGTGGGCGCCTGCTCGTCACACACGTTCCTCAGCTCACTGGATGGGTATGACTTCATGGACTGGCAGCGCCGCCTCTGCTCGCCTGCACGTGTCACCACACTAGCTTTCTATGTGAGGAGGGGATGAAGACATGTGAATGCGGCACATTACATGCACAAACATTTGAGTTAACAAAGTAACAGTACTTTGTTACTGAGCTCAAGTTTTCGAAGTTACTTTTTTTAAAACAAACAGAACGTTTATTTGTCCTATTTTTGACTACAGAATGGAGACCTCAATGGTGTTTTTCTGTTTTAATATTTTTTTTTACTTTTGTGTCAAGAGCTTACATAGGTAGATCCCAGTGTCTGATCACAATTTGAACCAGCTGTGAGAACTGGTGATATTGCTATTCGAGTACAGTCCACACTCATTTGGTGTCTTATGAGAATAAAAATCCAATAGAGGGTGCTTCAACATCTAGCCAAGAACCTAAATCAGTACACCCAGGCTCACCCAACCCCCATAGGCCATATGTTGGAGGCCAGTGTTGGAAATGGGCAATGTGAAAAAATGTTTGGTATTCTTTTGAATATCTGTTGTCTTTCTTCTCAAGGCTCAGCAACATCATTGTATTCCAAGACGTCACCCTTACAACTTTACACCTCAAGCATGTAGAGCTAAGGGTGACAATAAAAGCACCTTAGAAGAGATTAATATTTTTCTCCAGCTAATAACAATGTTGATGGGAAAATATATATCCAGCCATCGATCCATCTATCCATCAACCACTTATCCAAAGTCAGGTTGACGAGGTAGCAGTTCCAGTAGGGGACCCCAAACAATCTTTTCCTTTGCCACATCAGCCCCCTCTGACTAGAAGATCCTGAGGCGTTCCCTGGATATTAAGGAGATATAATCTGTCTACCTGGTCCTCAGTCTACCCCATGCCTGGAACATATCACTAGCGAGGCAACCAGGTGGCATCAGTGGCTCAGTGGTAAAGCACTATAAATAATAATAATAATAATAATAATAATAATAATAATTGTTCCCTTATCAGTCCCAGAGGGGAAAATTTGCAATTCCCTGCATTTGACCCATACTATTGTATAGGAGCAGTAGGGGTTCAGTGTCTTGCTCAAGGACACCTCGACAGGCTTTCTGTAGGACTGAGGATCAAACCTGCAACCCTCCGATCGCCAGATGACCACTCTACCCACTGAGCTATGCCGTCCCGAGAACAAGTCCATTTACCATTTACATCCTTACTAGATGCTCGAAGTACCTCAACTGGCTCCTTTCTACATACAGAAGCAGTTGCTTTACTTGGAGTCCCTCCCTCAAGGATCACTGATTTAAATGCAAGTGCTAAAATACTGACTTAAGTGGAACAAGAACTGACTTGTAGTTGAACTCAATCAGGAAACGTAGACGCTATGACTGAAGTGACACGTCTAAATAATGTATTCACCACCGCTGACAGTGTCCTCTTGTATGACTATGACCCAAATTTGTGACATGACGGACTGTCAGCCTCTCTATGCACAACTCTCTATCTCTATCTGGTGGCTATAGCTTGTAATTGCTTAATGTTTCCTTGTCACAAATTATCTCTCAAATGTGCAGGAGTCCTCCAATCACTAATGTGCTTTGAATAATAATCTTGAGAAATACACAACTCAATGATAGTGAAGATAAAATAATATTCAAAATTTTCCAATATATTAGAGTAAATCTATTATTATTATTATTACTATTATTAACATAATTTAGTATTGAGAAACATTTCTTGGCTGACTGGCTGATCGTCCTGTAGGAGATGGCACAGGCTCTTTTACCTTCAGTTAGAGGATGTCCAGTCATAACAATAACACAAGAGTATTTAGAATAGAGTTCTTTCATTTGACACATGATGTAGCCTGCTGGAATTTGTTGTCTGCATTTGACCCGCCCTACTGTAAAGGAGCAGTGAGTGCAGCCACCACACAGCACTCATGAAGCAGTTAGGGGTTTAGTGTCTCGCTCAAGAACTTCTCGACATGTTTCTTTGAGGGGCCGGGGATCGAACTACCAATCGAACTACCAATTAATATATGACTGCCCTATCATTTCTTGAGCTATGCTACCCCCTTAAAATAACACAAGAATATTTGTACTACAAATAGCATGTGTGCCAACCAATCCTAAATACCTCAATACTTTGGTGACATGCATAAACATTTTTGGGAATCCTTTTTGGGGATGTGCACCTGGTTGCAACATTTATGATAATAGTTTTACATTCTACACCCAAGTAGCCACATTCAACAAAACCAAGAAGGGTAGGCTAGGAGAAAGTTTTAAAAGAGAAAAGAAATTGTAGCTACAGATACAAAGCTGTAAGAGGACCTTTATCAGCAGATGCCACAACATCAACAAAGCTAATGTTTGGATATGTTTTTTTGTTGATGGAGAGAAAACTCCCAACACAACAGTAGTAGTGACTTTGTTTCATTAGAGTTAGGGTTGTTTCATTCAACCAATATCACCACTGGTATCATATGGTTCAAGTTAAATGGCAGTTTTCAGAGTAGTAGCTTTAAATACGTTATTTCTTTAGAATGGGTCAATGGTAATAATGGACAGTTACAATATAGAAAGTGCAACAAGGGTCATACCTTGAAGTGGATATTGTTGCTGACAAGGATGTTGCCTTTCATGAAGTCCCTTTCGTTCTGCCGGTTCTCAGTAACCACAGGGAAGGCGTGGTAGACTGTGGTGCGGAGGATGCTGACCAGAGACTGGACCCGTGTGTGGGGGTAGACATAAGTCAAGTTGGGCTCCATGATATCACTGGCTGTCAGTCTTGGGAGATATGGTTGAAACGAGAGGATAGGCAGAGCAAGAGAAAACATGACAGGACATGAAAACTGATGCAGTAGTAGAGTGCACAGAAATAGACTAGAGAAAGAGACTTCCTGACTGCAATACAAAGACATCTTTGAGTGTTTCTGTGCCTGCAGATCTTTTTACTCTCCCATGCTGCAGAAAATTTCACAAATTTCTTCAGATCAATGGTATTCAAAGTCGTACTTGTCCATCTCCACCTCGGTCTCCCATTCCAGCAGAGGCACTCCCCTAAGCATGATATGAATGTCATAGATGCCCTTGTTGAAGAAGTCTCCTGTCCACTTGGCCACCTAACGGCAAAAAAAGTCATAAACTTGGCACACATCATATTCCTGTATGAAGTTTGACTCCTGTTTGTGAGTAGCCTTGAATATGTATTTGTAACTTTCAAAACTAAAGTAAGACAACATGGAAAAACTGATGGTATGAAATAATTCACCAACATTTTTGTTTCTACCAAAGCTGGAATAAGCTGAAACGTCTGTTCAGTATGAACAATTACATATAGGTGAATGATTATGAAACGTGATGAAATGAATATCCACAAATACACTTTGTATCATACCATTAGGGTTATCATGATGGGCAGCCCATATGTGATTTCATTGGTCGATTCGATGAGAATGACAGTCAGGCTGATGGTCATCCTGACTACCCCACCAAGGAATGACGCAGCTCCAATCAAGGCATAGGTCCCAGAGTAGATGTGCATTCCGAGATGTCTAACATATAATAAATAACAAGCGGAGACAATCAGATAATGGACGTAACTGGACCATTTATACACACCATCATTCAAATCATAAAGTAAGTGGTGAATAAAAGATGGGGAGTGCATTAAATCAATTATATTTGAGGTAGAGACATTTCCTTATACTGTTTGTGAAAAACAGGCATTGGATAAATGATAACCACTTGTTAACATAAATACTGTCACTTTTCTATCCTTCTACAGAATAAAAGTATGAGAGCACAATGAAATTGTGGTAGAAACATTGCAGGCTAGAATGCACGGCCTGGAATGCTGAAAGCTTTGAGCCAACCAGCTGTTTCCCAGCTTAGTGAGAATTGACTACTGCTAACAAGCATTAGTTACAGATGGGCAGAGCTCAAAAGCTTGTTTTGAGTGAATGAAAATTGTGGCAGTGGAAATGGGTCAAAGACAACTCTGAGGAAATGAGAGTTATAGACAAAGATACAAATGTATAGTCAGCACACTCCAAAACAGGAGGTTGTAGGGCTGCTGTATGAAGTGAGCAGACAAGCACAGACAGTAGGTTTGTAATAGTAGTTTTCTGCTGGTGATACAAATCACTTTACAATACTAGATATATTGTCACAAAATAGTTGTCAACTGTTGTTTAGGTATTGTTTAGAATCATGGAGAATAACTAGTGGGCTGAAAATGTTCTAAAACATTTTATACACACACCAGATATTGAAAATTCAGATAACAGTTTCAGCAGGTAGATTAAACCTTTGTGAGAATGTTATTCTTACACTTTGAGGAGGTTGGCTACCAGGCGTCCCATCGCGGCCCCACACAGGAGTGAGGGGACAAAGAGGCCACTTGGTACCGACACGCCATAGGTCCAACAGGCCAACAGGAAGTACAGCAGGAAGAACACCGTAAGTGTTACAGGGCTGAATGTACCTATGGGGATGGGGTGGGTTAGGGATGAGGTAGCAGCTACATTAGGTATTATTTATGATTAATCAATGACAATATCATGAGTGAGGTCAAATAGCACAATACTAACTGAATGGAAGGTAGTTGTCTAAATATTTGCTTGCTTATTTTTTTTCTTCTGAGGGACAAATATCGTACAAGGATTTCATAATTGTCCACATGTAATTTTATCTGAGTTGGTTTTGTTTCAGTGTTTCAAGTGTATACTGAGAGAAAATATAAACACAACATGCAAAGTTTTGGTCTGATATTTCATGAGCTGAAATCAAAGATCCCAGAATTTTTCCATTCGTACAAAAAACTTATATATTTGTCTGCATCCTTGTTAGTGAATGATTGACCCGACAGGTGAGACATGTCAAGATGCTGATTAAGTTACACGAGTGTGCCTTGTCCTGGGGGAAACTAAAAGCCACTCTCAAGGCTCAGCTTCTGACGTCAGGCCTTGTCATGGTGGTATGGCCATAAATTGTCATACTGAGAGTAAGAAAGGCAGTTTCTAGAAATTTGGATTTTCATGGCCCCATGTTACAAAGATTGGTGCACATGTCCTAGAAGCTTAACACATCCCAGTTCTTTCTTGGCCTCCATATTCACAAGACATGCTGCCATTGAGAATTTTCAGGACACACTGTATTGGTGTGTATTATGGTGTGCTGCATCAGATGATTCCTTTTTCTAATCCATTATGCTACCCTTTTTATTATGGTATCTATAACCAGTAGACGCGGGCTATTTGCCTGCCATATAAGTATAAAAGATATTCACTTACTTTTAATCTTTGACTATGTATGACCTATATCAAGTTTAACTTTTGCTTAGATAGATGTTTTAATTTTGTGTGTAATAGAAAAAAGATAATGTTATATTCTTCTTAAGATAAGATATTCCTTTATTAGTCCAATGAGGGGAAATTTTGCCGTGTTATAACAGCAAAGTGGAAACGTATAAAATAATACATCCATCCATTGTCAATCGCTTATCCGAAGTTGGGTTGCAGGACAACGGGAGCCTATATCAGTTCTCATTGAGTGAAAGAAGGCAGGGATACAACCTTGAAGGGTAACCAGTCCATCAAAGGGTAGAGCTACTAGGGGAACAGTGTCTTGCTTAAGGACATGGTTCTCTGCAGGTGTGTGCCTCGAACCTGCAACCTTCCAATTGCCAGATGGCTGCTCTACCAACTCTTCCCTCCAAGCACATCAATACACCCTAGATTCTGGGCCTGAACACAGCACAAGATGACTGGATCCTGGACTTTCTGACAAACCAACTCTAGGTGGTAAGAGTGAATGACCACACCCCTTCTAACTGACTCTCACTATGGGGGTGTATTCCTTCTACACTTACAACTGTGTAGCGACAAGGGCTTCAAACAGCATTGTGATGTTTGCAGATGACCGCAGTTGTGGGATTGATATCCATCGATGATGAGACAACCTACAGGGAAGAGGTCAACACCCTGAAAAAGGGGTACCAGGGCAAACCCCTTTCACTGAACATCTCCAAAACCAAGTAGCTCATTGTCACCATCAATGGCACCTTGGGGAAAAGAGGGGACAATTTCAAATATCTGGGAGTTAATATCCACAAAGACCCGACATGGACTAGCCACACCACCACTGTTGTTAAAAAGGTCCAACACTATCTATAGGGCCTCAGGCAATTCAAGAAATTTGACCAGAGGCCCCAAATTATAGGGGCGGTATGGCTCAGTAGGTAGAGTGGTTGTCTGGTAATCAGAAGGTTCCAAGCTCAATCCCCAGTCCTGCAAAAACCATTTCAAGGCATCCTTGAAAAAGACACTGAACCCCTAACTGCTCCCGAGCACCATATGGTGGCAGCTCACTGCTCCTATACAAACAGGATGGGTTAAAATGATGAGAATTGCAATTTTCTCTTAGTGGGAGTGATAAGGGAATATAAAACACAATAAAAAAAATACAAATTAAAAAATCCTTGGGATCTTCTACTAGGGTACCATATACAGCCTGCTGAAAGGCTGCTTCACCACCTCGTACAGAACCTGTACCTGCAAGGACCCCAAAGGGCTAGGAGGGTTGTGCACATGATCCAGCACTTCACTGGATGCTAGCTGCTTAGTCTGCAGCAGTCGTACATATAGTGGTGTCTCAGGAAGTCCCTGCAGGTCATTAATGATCAAGCATACCAACAAAATAACCTATTCTCCCTGCTTCCCAGAAGGAGGGGATACAGGACTCTCAAAACACACACCAGCAGACTGAGGAACAGCTTCTTTCCTGAGGTCATAAGACTTCTTAATAAATAAGAGCAACCTTATGATCTCTCCAATATCTGGTTACTACTCAGGGAATATGTTTGACTACTGATTTCATATACAAACATGATTGATTTTCAAACCATCCATCCATCCAACGTCAACTGCTTATCCGAAGTCAGGTCATGGGGGGAACCGGAGCCTATCTCAGTTCTCATTAGGCCAAAGGCAGAGATACACTCGTGAAGGGTCACCAGTTCATCACAGGGCAGAGCAATTAGGGGAACAGTATTGTGCACAAGGACACTTTGACATGCTTCTGTGCAGGTGTGGTTATTATTTTGACCTTTATTTCACACACACACACACACACACACACACGCACACACGCACACACACGCACGCATGCACACACACACACACACAGCGCCTCGTCTCACAGCTAAAGAATTTCACATGCGTGTGCTTGTGACAGTAAATGTTGTGAATCTTAAATCTAAATGACTTGTTAACTGTTAGCTGATAGCAGACAAAGGTATGAGAAAGTCACTAAGTTTAGCATTTCTGTACTAAGCAATTTGAGAAATGACCTTGGTGAATTATGAGATGAACGATAATGAGAAGAAATAAACAGCCTTGTGATCTCTTTGAACAATATACTCTTGTGAATAAAGGCTGCGTTATCCATTCGGATGACAGCCCAGCAGCAAAGATGTTGTAAAATGTCCTAAAGACATTTTACAACACGGTGGTGGCACCAGTCAGACTTGATAAACTTTTTAAGAGAGCTGGCTCTGTCCTGGGATGCCCCCTCAACACTGTGGAGGTAGTGGGACAAGGGAGGATGATGGCTAAGCTGTCATCCATGATGAGTAAGGGTTCTCACCCCATACAGGACTACATTGCTACACTAGAGAGCTCATTCAGTGACACCATCCAAGAAGTTTGAGGGAGCGTTTCCGCGAGTCTTTTCTTTCCTGCAGTTGTCAGACTCTACAACCAGCACCGCTCCCCCAATAGACTAAATATACATCAAGACTAACATCTGGATTTCATACCATTCAGTTGACTGCTGAGTCCGGTTTCTTTCCTGTTCATACTGTATATCTTGTTCGGATTTTGTAAACTTAACCCTTGTTTATATTCCTCCTATATTTTTATGGCTCAAGATGTCATGCCTATCTGTTTTTGCTTTCCACTTTGCTGCTGTAATGCCACAAATTTCCCCCTGTGGGACTAATAAAGGAACATCTCATCTTATAGAGACAGGCCTTCTCCTCTTGTTTCATTGGCTCACCTTTAAATTGCAGCTCAATACAATCTTTGAAGTTGTTATATGTTGCATTTATATTTTTGTTCAGTACAGATGCAGCAAAATTAGTGTGTGCGTGTGTGTTAGCCCAGCTCACTGTCTTGATGGAAGAGCTGATGGATAGCTGCCTCCTGAGGGTTAAAGAAGAGTGTAGCCATGTCATTGTAGGTCTTGTTTGGACAGAAGAATCGGCGGATTGTGGAGTTAATGTCTTCACTTCCAATCAGCTGAAACCATCACACAAAACAAGGGCTTTCATACATTTTTTACAATTCTTCATCATACAGAGGCTGAATTGTTTGATAAGAAATGATCAAATAATAGCTGTAGCCTATATAATACCGTGGTAGAGTTATGGGTTTGAGTTGGATGCAAGATTTGAAGCAACGCTGAGAAAAGTTTGGTAGTAAAACTCACTGTAAGAAAATCCTGAGTGTTTTCACAACACAAGGGTTGAAGCTGACTGTATTACACGTTTTGCTGCTTAGAAAATCTTTCACTTCATGAAAGTGATATCTATCATTGTACAATAAACTTACAAACTCTGAAATTACATCTGTTTGATGCTATAGTACCAGAAAGCCTCTGATAATGAAATGAGCTTAAGTAAGTACCAGTTCTAGAATTAAACAGGGGCTTACCAATGCTGTGGCATTATGGGCAGTGGGGGCAGACAATTCACGACATTCACCCAGAGTCATGGATGCCACAAATACAACCACTGTTGTCACCATGGTAACCAATAGACTCTCCAGAACTCTGCGATAGATGAGAGAGGAGTTGAGATGATAATAGTCACAATCAAGTAATCTTATTAAGTATTTCAATTAAATATCTGCATAATCTTGGGTATAATTTAATAATAATAATTAAGAAGTTAATAACCCTTTCAAATAGAACCAGAATTATCAGGTGAATTCTGTGTGTTTGTGTGCGTGTGTGAGAGGGAGAGAGTGAGAGAGATGGAAGGAGTACCGAACAAACTTAGCCTTTGGATGGATGTGTCTGATTCGGTATTTGGCCAGGCTCTTGTTGATACAGTTGAAGAATGCTCCCAGCAAGCCACCCAATATGCCCATCAAGACAAAGAAGGCCAGATCTACTGCTGTCCACAGGTGGCAGTTTGTATCCCCATCTGGACACTGGGGACAGAGCGTGGTTTTGAATACATGTTGTGTAAACCATTGACATATACAACTTTGAGCTCTACTTCTAAATGAACTCCACTTCTATATCTTTTGCATGTTCCATTCACAAAAAGGAGAGTCAGTATTGGCTGTGAAAATCTACCTTGAACTCTCCAAAGTTGAGCAGACCAGGAAGCTGGAAGGAGCCCCATTTGTTGAAGTTAATTCCCGAGCGGAAGAAGTTGAGGGTGAAAGTGGCTGACATGGAACAGAAGAGCTGGGGAAGGGGAGCAGCCAATTACACTTGGTGCACAGTACTTAAACCTCCCCTTATCCTTGACTGATCACAATACATAATGCCCTGAGGGGTGTTATTTGTCTGTTTCTCTGTTAATCTATAAACTCTAGGAAATAAACACTGCATTAAATGTCATGACGTGTTCAAACAAAATTAGGCAAGAGTCCATTAATGATCTGATTAGATGTTGCAGATAGATAATAGGGTCAAAGTCACAATCAAGGTCATAAAAAGGTATAAAAAA
Source organism: Regalecus glesne (assembly GCA_900302585.1). Lineage (NCBI taxonomy): Eukaryota > Metazoa > Chordata > Actinopteri > Lampriformes > Regalecidae > Regalecus > Regalecus glesne. The sequence goes on from OMLC01098612.1 coordinate 20,063, forward strand.
AATAGTTCAGCCATAACCTCACAAAAACAGTTTGATTTATTTCAAAATTTTTAAGATTAGTATTGTTACATTTTTAAGGGCAGTTTGCTGGGCATGGCACCACTTGTTTTATTTTTGGCAGGTCGATATATAGGCAGACAAATTAGTCACAAGTAGAATTCCCAAACGGATGTAATAAAACACAAAATGTCATTGGCCCGGCATGGAAAGTAGTCATTTTCTCTAATAGGCTGTACATATAAACTCTCTCAGTCTGTCATTGCTCCATAGTAAAAGTAGATATGTACAAACACAGTAAATGCCCATGGGAAACACTGCAGTTCAAGGTCAAAAAACTGAGAGACACAAATCAGATCAACTTTACTTTCAGACACCTCTCGTAATATGAAAGCATGTTTTTCTTCAACCAGCACAAAAAACTTGAGATACAGTGGTAAGGAAAAGCTCCATGACATACCACTTTCCATGTGAGGGCCTGGTTCCAGAAAGAGGACCCTTCCTCTAGACTAAAGAGAGTGCCCCCTATGGGAGCCCCAAAGGCAGCAGCTACTCCAGCAGCAGCTCCCGCTGACACAAAGTCTCGCTTGTCCCTAGAGTAACAGATTAAGGGAACATGGTGGGTAGTAAAGTCCAGTAGAGAACAGAAAATGGCTCCACATTAAAGCATTCACACAGGAATGATGTTACCTTTCCAAATAAAGGATGTTAATGTGCGTGTGTGTGTGAGTGTGAAACAGCAAGTACCTGTCGCTGCGGAAGTAAGGGAAATCGAATTTGATCTTCTTAAAAGTGATACTTTGGAACTAAATGAGGGAGATACGTGGTGAGAAATAATAAGTCTCCTTGATAGGGACAGTCCACATTGATGAACATTTTGAATGTTAATACCCCTACAAACCAGATGTTGGCCATTTCACTATGGAACCAACCACTCTTGAAACAAAGGGCCATTTGAGGTTAATCTCTATTAAATCCAAAAATGAATATTTGGGGTGGAGAAAACATTGGGAAGTAGTGGATTGCTAACAGTAAATTGCATCTCAGCGGAAAGGAATGTAGAAAACCTGTGTTTTCAATCAATGATTTTATGTTACTTTTTATGTGTATTTAGTCCATTATGAGCTGTATTTGACATTTTGGTCTCTAAGAAATGTGGTTTTGTACCTGAGGAAGTCCAGCTCCTACAATGGCTCCACTGTGGATCATTGGGCCCTCCTTTCCCACAAACAGCCCTGAGTGGTAACACACTGAGTCAGAGGTACACTAATCTCCATTAACAGATCCTATATATTTATACATATGGAATCTTTAGACACGGGACATTTTGGCATCAGAATGATTCTGGTTTCTGGTTCCATTTAGATCATACTGCGAGGTGTCCGGAAGGCCTTAATTCCCCATGCTCCAGCTAAATCTGCATCAACCCTCACAATGTTGGACCTAACTTTGACATGTGGAAATGGACCTCTCAAGTATTGATTAATCATGTTTGAGTAGGTGGTGATTCTATAGGAACATGCTTTGGTTGCATGTTGTTCACAGTCTGTGTGGGGAGCGAAAGAGGTGGAACGTATTGGCTGAAAGGTCATCTGGACCTTAAGCACATACAAAAAGTATCAATCTTTGTATATTGTGTGGAGTAATGTTCAAATTGTGTCGAGTACTTGCGAAAGAATCTGGTTGTAGACATCTTCTCTGAGCTCCAACTCTATTCTCCCATCTCAAATTGCTAATCCAATTTTAGAGAATGATGGGCGCATGGGAAAGGAAGTCTTCATAGGGTATGGAAGCAAGTAGCAAGAAGCCCCGAAATATTAGCTGTTGTCTCCAGAGCTAGATCAAGACAATTTAGCTCTGGGTTCGGAGATTGGAGGTACACAACGCTTCTTGTTGATCATTTAACATGACTCATTAATTAAATGGGTAAAATGCTGGAGGCATGTTTGAGGAGTAATGGGGTCTTTTACTCATCCATCTTATCAGTGCTCCTTGTAAAACCTAAACACAGTGTATATTTGCCTGGAATTTCAAGTCAATGTAATGCCCAACCTGTAAAACTCAGTCCATGGGTTGAAAGACATTTTTGAATAAACAAGAAATAAAAAAGACGTCAATTAATATGTGTGCAAGTACTGTTAATTCCTTAAATATTGACTGATTTGATGCACAAAGTTTTTCGAGGACTCCTGTAAATCTGCAGTAAGGAGACACAGGCTGTACACTCAATTTCCCAACCAGATGGACAAAAGAAAAATAGCCCTATTCATAAAAAAGTTTCAAATGATTAGCAAGATCCTCAATAATTGATTTTGCTGATCTTTTGCTCTGTCTACTACCTTTAAATTGCCTGTCTATCATAGTATAATCCTTAATACCCGGCTGGAGACCTTTAGCTTGTTCCAATTTTAAAACCAAGCAAGACTGGGCTGCCAGGATTTTCCTAGACCACAACCACTTCATTTCTTATCCTAATAAAGATTTGTGTCCCATCCCCACCTTTGAGACCTAGTCTGTTGGCTATTTCTTAGTTTCTGAAGCCAAACTCTTTCTTGTATGAACTTGTTTTAGTTAAAATAGTTAAATTTGTTCTTATGTAGTGCTTTTTTAGTCTAGTGACCACTCAAAATGCTTTACAATGAATACCTCATATTCACAGAGTTCATTACTTTTTGTGATTGTGAATCTGAAAACAGTTTTAAAAACACACAACTCTCATTTTCAGGTTAAAGGTTCAGTTTTCTGGCTAAATTCTGAACAGTGAGAAAATAGGCTGTCTAATATGCGCTGTACCTCCAGCAACGGTGAATAAGACTCCAGTGGCCTTGCAGAGGAATGTACGTAATCGAACTATCCCAGGAATCTTCACTCCATTCAAATAGCTCTTGATCTCTGGGATTCCAGAGCCTGCAGCCACTGGCTAAATAGAGGTAGGTAGCAAAACTCAGTACAATAGCAAGCTACAATAATGCCATGAATTAGTATAATATAACATTATATGAAAACGTATATACAGCTTTTATACAACTGTAAAAAAAATCTAGCACTGATTTATATGATAAAAGCCCTAAAGACAAACTCCAGGTAAACCTAGGAACAAGAAAGCTTCTTGACGGCCTTACCTCTATTAGGACAAGTACACTTGCTATGAAGACGAAGGTCATATTGAAAGCCAGAAGCTCCAGAAGAGACAGGGCAAGGCAGCCTTTCTCGCTGCACTCCTCTACAGCTAGACGTTGTCATAGCTAAGGTGATGCACCATTACCATTATTGAGAAGTCTTATTTCAGAGTTATACAATTCAATAGGGATAACAATATGTGTAATTGCATGCACTAAGTATTCCGAATTTATTTTATTTGCAATGCTCTCATTCTGGATACAATTATAAATTCCTATCGGGCTGTATGCATGCCTCAGTATTGCACTTATTAATCAGGTCCAGTTTTATTACATGTCCTAATTAGTCCCCACATTGTGGAAGCAGATACAATCATTGCACTTATTAAAATATATCTAATTTATTTACTTATACTAAAACCAAACATAAGAGTTTAACTAATTTTTAGAGAGTATATGTACTTCAGCTAATTAAAGTATCGTAGTTGGCGTGAATTTGGACTTAACTTCCCATTATTTGTTTTTTTGAAGAGTCTTAAAGGATACAGTTTCCAACCAAGGTGAATTTGATCTGTGTGAAGAAGTGGACAAAAAAGTCCACAAACAACCCCACCTGAAATGCACACACACACACACACACACACACACACGCACACACACAGACACGCGCGCACACACGCGCGCAAGCACACACACATTTATTGTTTGTAGCATTACATGTTTGGAATATGTATGTTTAAAAATAACAAACCAAGGTCATGAAGGAACATACCAATCCAACTGTAATTCCAATAGCAAACACCAACATCCACCGCACAGCCTCATACTTTTTGGCTTTCTGATAGAAGAAAAGAAATCTTTTTTCAAAACATTTGACAAGAAACACCCAAAAACAAGGAGATAAACAAATGAAACAGCTATATTTCTCATACAAATCACTACAAATACAGCTCCATTTAGGGCAGCAGGGTGGCTAGTGTTGTCACCTCACAACAAGAAGGTCTTGGGTTCAATTTCAGCGTGTGTGGAGTTTGCAGGATTTCCCCATATTTTCATCCCACATTTCAAAGACATATACATTTTAGGTGAAGGGCATGTTGTATTTTTGAGTGCTTTAAGTGCCCACAAGTGTGAATGGTGTATGAATCACTTTGTGTGGGCCCTCTAATGAACTGGTGGCCTGCCCGTGGTGTCTCCTCGCCTTCCTCCTAAAGCATGCCGAGATAGACACCAGCCACCCCAGACCCTGAACGCAATTAAGCAGGTGTAGAGGATTAATGGGATTGATGGATGGATGTTTAGAGCAGATAGGTATACCTTATTGTCCATTCCCTCCAGAACCTCCACATAGGGCTCATTGATACAGCGGTCATAATCCAAGCTCTATCCAAACAGAAAGTGAGAGAAGGTGTCCAAGTAAATATAGCTTCTCTTTACGCATTTCCTCTGTCTGTTCATTTCCATGCATTTCCCCCTGATATTTGAGGAAATTGTGGAGTGGATTTCAGCTCTTTTCTTTGCAAGTGGCTCACCTCATAATCTTTCCTTGGTAGAATCTCATCTTCTTCGTCTCGAAGTTCCCCAAGGATTGTCTAGAAAGGGATCAAAGAAAGCCTTAATATCGACTTCAGCATCTACAACACAGGCACTTTATTAAGGCAGCTTTAACATCTCAGATGCTCAGGGTAGGAAAAAGATGTATTTTTCACTCACCAGCTAGCTGCTAACTAAATAGGTATCACACACAAAACACTCCCGCAATGCTCAACATTAAATCCCGTAGGAACAGAAATCATTGACATCACCCTGCAGCTTTTGTCCAAGAAAAGGTACTGTTGTATGAATTCACGATGACCGTATGTCAAGTGGACCCCATAAGTAAATGCCTTGGGCCAAATGTTCAATGGATTTATACAATTCCGCACGATACCATGAGTTTGCCTTTACATATAATCCTAGAATTAACTAAACGATAAGAGTGAGGGAAATGGTTCCTTTTGGCTAACCTCTCAATTACAGTTTGTGTGTTAATATTCAGATAGCCATTGTAGATGGATTGTATTGTAGTCTCCAGTCAATATATGACCACAGAGCAGTGAGACAACAGGAGGGTGGAGCAAGCAAGACAATAAACCAGGTACCCTCATCAGTGGTCAAATCGTACTAAAATGCAAAGAATTAATTATTCAAGAAGCACATATTAATGCACATCATTCAAAGCCTTTCGTACCAATTCTTCAGGCGTGCGTGTTTCACTTTCCCTACAGCAGCACTGGCAACAAAAAGTATTTCCACAACACGCCATCTTCGTTGGAGCCTCAGCATCTCCCACTTCCCATAATGTCACATGACCCAAAGTGACGCCAATACAGACAAACCTGCGTAGCATTTACGCAGAGCCCCCCCATGTGAAATGAAAGTATTTGTCAACCCAATGCCCCAAACAACAGCAAGCACACGGCGTGATTCGACAACGAACAGCGAGACAAAGTGAGGGGTGTCGCACAAGAGCTCTCCTAAAAGACTTTTCTTTGCGTGTCTTTTGCGCAAATTTGGGCCCGTTGGACGTGGAGAGGTCCCACGCTTCTCAGATGGCTTTTAAAGTGCGCCCCTCCATCTCATATCTCTCCACTGCGGAGTCGTACCAGCTAGACTTTCTTTTTGGGCAGCCCCGGCGAACCGGGGCTCAAACGGCCAATAGTCAACTACCGTGTGGAGCTTAAAAGGACGCGGTAAACTGCGCTACAGGTGCACAGCGTTGATTGCGCCCCTACCAGTCGGATTGGCATATCGAAAAACATGTGAGGGGTTCGCATGTCAAGCCAGGGGCAACCATTAGCTTTCCCCTCTCAGGTGGTCCCCGTTGAGCTAACTTAGCTTGTGGCATGGTACTTTGTTCTCCCCTGCTAATGTTGTGTAGCAAGCTAACAAACGATGCTGATCGCGACTCTCCTGTCGACGGCGTTTTGACTACCCAGCCTTTTAAGTGTATGTGTGTGCATGTGTGTACGCGTACACGTCTTTCTCATTTTCGCACCAGTGACCATTCAGCGCCATGGTGAACCAGCTGGTGCAACGAGCGGACGGTGGCAAGCAGTCGTGCAAAAGCGATTCCAGCGGCGCCAGCAACAGCGGAGGAGACAGTTCGAAGGAGAGCTCCCGATGCTCTACCCCCGTCCTAGACGCCGATCGCACCGACCGGCTACGGGAGAAGATGCGCCGGAGGACAGAGTCTGGGGACCGCTGGTTCTCACTGGAGTTCTTCCCTCCTCGTACTTCCAGCGGGGCTGTCAATCTCATCTCAAGGTGCGGGGAACTCTTCTCTTGCTACCCCTTTGTTGGCTTGCTCTAAAGTTTAGGTTTCGGGTGTTATTTTCAAATAAGGATTCGGCTTTGATGGGAGATCAGGGAGGCAGCTTGTGAAGTCAGGTTTATTTATTTGTGTTGAGCAATATGGAAACTTATCACTGACGTGATAATCGTCTCGATATGCATCCACTTCAGCAACAATGCTGAAGCTTCAGTTGTGTCTCATCATATTGAACTGGTAATGCTAAAGTATGAAATCAAACCAAATAATTTTTCTAATAAGTCTCGATCAAATGTTTCAGACATTTTGTGTGAGCTTTAAGTAATATATTATATTCAATGATATGATAACATCAGATGTTCATACCTTGACATCGACTTTCAAAGATGACCAATATTGAATTACTCCCTGGCCCTACTTTATGGTGAGGTTATTTATATTTATTCCAATTAAACACGGCTACCCTTGAAGCCCTCTTTGTTCCTGAATGTTGGACAGCTGAGAATTCTTGTATTACAAAAGACTGTTATCCACTTGAAGTCCATCAATTTTCTCTCCAGATTCGATCGTATGGGCTCAGGAGGGCCCCTGTTCATAGACATTACTTGGCACCCATCAGGGGACCCAGGCTCTGACAAGGACACCTCCTCTATGATGATTGCAAGCACGGCGCTCAACTATTGTGGTCTGGACAGTGTCCTCCACATTACCTGCTGCAACCAGACCAAAGAGAAGATCACCGGCTATCTGGCCAAAGCCAAGCACCTTGGCCTCAAGAACATTATGGCTCTGAGAGGAGGTAGGGGAGATAACCGGTGCTCTTTGTGAGAGCATGCCTTTCTGGAGTGACACCACACCCACAACTTTGCAATTCTTTCGATCAAGAAACAAAAATAATATCCCATTAAATGAACTCATGAAGGGTTTTACTGTTTGTCTTTTAAAACCTTTTTAAGCAGACCAATTTTTCCTGAACTGTAACTGATCCCTTAATTGATGTTTTTAGTTGTAGTCATTAGGGATGCAACGGTACAGTGGGGCCATGGTTCGATTTGAATCATGGGTTTTGATCCCACATTAGTGGCACGGTCTCAGTATATATTTAAGAAGGATTAAAAAAACATTACATTTAAACATTACCACATTACAAATATAAAAAGAAGGGTGTCCCCTTAATATAAATCTATTTTCAATTCAAGTTCTAAATTTGAAACTAAATTCCACTCTTTTGAGGCTCTTGTTCTAAGTCAATCTCCCTCAGCCACATTAGACTCTGCTCAGTCTAAACTGTGATACTCTATTGACCTCCTGTATTACTCACCATTTCTTGAAGAACAAGTAGAATTTGTCACAGAACGTGTTACTCGTGCTGATTTTTTCATACTCTGTGATTTCAACATTCCTCTGACTAAGGTTCATGATCCCCTGAGTAAAGCCTTTCTGACTTTTATGATTGTGTTGATACTTTTGAATTCACTGTTGTTCAAGTGTCAACTCAGTGCAGTGGTACTACCCCTGATTTGGTTTATCTAAAGGGGTAGCTGCAACTGATCTGAATGTCTTACTAGCTATATCTGCTATATCAGATCACGTTTCCATAAAATTTGAAGCATCTATTTATGTCAGCAAAGATATAATTGCCACTCTCACTGTAGCTGCATTTGGCCAGCAGCTCCCCAACATCTTGACCAATTTTACTGCAGTAACGGACCATGTTGAAACTCTTACTCGTGACTTAAATATGGCCCTCTCTAGTCTCCTCTATTGAATTGCATCCCTCACTACCAGTACTAAATAACTAAAGAGGCCTATACCCGGCTTTAATAAGTCACAAACTATTGAGCAGGCCTAAAGGAGTAAATGCCAAAAATTTAAATTGGAAGTTTTTCCTCTTACTTATCCTGGCAAAAGTATTTACTGAAATACAGGCATGCTATAGCTGCTGTAAAAGCAACATACCTCTCACTTATTCAATGCTAATAATCAAAATCCCAGATCAAAGGGCAACCATCTATTTGCTGGTCCCCACTCGCAGCCCATGAATTTCTGTACTTTTTCTGCAATATAGTTGATGAAATCTTAATCAAAATGAGTTCTTTAACCCCAGCTCATCCTGCAGCTCCAGTCCTACCAAATTATTTTCTATATAATGAATCCCTGATAGTCTCTGATTTTACAGCTTTTGAGACTATCTCTCTTGACACTTTGACTAAGCTTGTGTCAGCTTCTAAACCAACCACCTGCCTACCTGATCCTTTACCAGCAGAACTTCTCGAAGACCTCTGGACCTACAATGCTAGACATTGTTATTTTATCTCGTATTACTGGCATTGCTCTCAGCAGTTTTAAAACAGCTGTGGTCAAACCTTTACTTAAGATTATGCACCTTTATCCAGGCTCTTTTAATAACTATCGTTCAGTCTCTAATCTTCCAATCTTTTCTGCAATGATCAACAACTTTTGACCCACATAGAAGAAGAGTATACTTACCTATTCAATCAGCATTGGGCCCTGTTGCTCTGCTGAAACACGGGTAGCATAATTCAGTGGGTACAGCAGCTGTCTGGCAATTGGAAGGTTGCAGGTTTGATTCTCAGTCCTGCAGAAAGCATGTTGAGGTGTCCTTGACCAAGACATTGAACCCCAACCGTTCCACATGCTGGCTGCTCACTGCTCTAATACAATAGGATGAGTTAAATGCAGAGAATTACAAATTCCTGTGTGCACGTGTCATATGGAAATAAACTGATAACAAAAAAACTGGTCAAATTTAGGTGAATCAGCAGTAGAGTGCAGTCTTTGACACCATAAATCACTATATTGATAGACATAATAAATAGCAAATTTGAAATCTAAGGTTTAGCTCTCCCTTGGCTTGAATATTACTTATCTGAAAAAACAGATTGTGTCTGTTATAATAAGAGGTTTATTTTAAATGTCATGATTAGTGCAGATGTTCTTCCTGATGCACACTTGCCGGTTCAAACCTGCTGTCTCTGGCTTGTCAGTTCCAGAAGTGCATGCTCTATCACTGCTATAATATTACATTGAAATTCTATGATATTATATACGGCGTGCCTCAGGGCTTGGTTCTTGGCCCCTTTCTCTTTATAATTCTCTTCTTGGCCAAATTGTACACTATCATCCTATTCATTTCCATTGCTATGCAAATGATACTCAGCTGTACGTGCCTATCCTGACTGTTTATCATACTCGAATGAATCATCCGGAGCCCTACTTGGCTGCCGAGAACAATTGGATGCCACTAAATTTCACGCTTTTAAATTCAGATAAAACTGAGATACTGGTTGCTAGCAAGACACAGATATCACTTTGATCAAGTAACAATAACAATCAGCAACTCTGTGTTTTCACAAAGTATGGTAGCAAAAAATCTCAGTGTTACGTTTATCAAGTTTGATCCCAGCCTTTCCTTTGATTCATCCATCTATCCATCATCAGCCGGTTATCCGAAGCCTGGTCATGGAGCCATGCTGGTCCCAGCACTCATTAGACAAAAGGTGGAAAATACACTGGACAGGTTGCCATTCTATCTCAGGGGCTTTCTTTTGATAAGCACATGGAATTTGAAATCACCAAGACTGCCCTTTTCTTTCAATTCTTCTAATTCCAATTCTCTCTTTCTTTTCACTTGCATAACAGCTAAAATTTGGTCATTTCTATAGCTGATGCAGACTCTAATAGATGCATTTGTTACATCCAGACTCACTTCATTGTCTTCCTATCACCATTAGATCAGACTTCAAGGTGCTTCTGCTGACTTATACATTCCTAAATGGGCTTGACCCATCATACTGATCTCTAAACCATACATTCCATCTCAAGTACTTCGCTCTCACACTACAGGAAGCCTCTGTATACTCAAAGATAAAAGAAAGTCAGCTGGTGGCTGGACCTTTTCCTATCAGCCCCATTCTTGTGGAATAACCTGCCTGCTGCCATCAGACAATCAGATTTTGCTGAGTCCTTTAAATCTATACTCAAGACTTATCTTTTTGCCTTAACCTACACTGAGTTTCCTTTACATTGAAGGATTCACAACCTGTACTGTATGGCAAGTGGGTTTTTGTCTTAATGAATTTATCATTCATTGTTCACCAACAAGATTATAGAGTATATTTGGCTAATACAAACTGTTCTCTACTCTCATGTCTTTTCTCTCACTGAATGCTGTCATTATATTTCTCTTTTGCTGTGTATGTGATCCAGAAAGAGTTTGGGAGACTTTTAATGGGCACTTTGTCCCTTGGTTCTTTGTCCCCTGATGTGCATGCTACGCCGCTGAGGTACTGGTCGCCCCATAAAAGTTCATCCATCCATCCATCGTCAGCTGCTTGTCTGGGACAGGATGTTGTGTTATAAAGCCCACTGAGGAAAAATTGTAATGTTATAATGGGCTATACAAATAGCCCATATACAATTTTGTCGATAGACAAATAAAAATTTCTAGAGGCAGGAGTGGTTGTCTGGCAATCGGAAGGTTGCAGGTTCGATACTCGGTCCTGCACAAAGCATATCGAGGTGTCCTTTGGCAAGGCACTGAACCTCTAATTGCTCCCCGAGCACTATATGGTGGCAGCTCACTGCTCCTATACAATAGGATGGGTCAAATGCAGAGAATTTGACATTTCCCCTTGTGGAACTGATAAGGGGACCCCCCCCCCCAAAAAAAAGAAAAACAATCTTAAAAGACTGAAGAAGTCACCTGGTGAGTGACGAAACGTTTCTTAATAAACTTCTGATCCAGTTGAACTGATTCACCTCTTTTTGTGGTAACCTTAAAAGTGCTTTTTATCTTTGACAACCCGTAGGTGCTTTGCCTTCTACATTCTGAATAAACAGGGTACATACTTGTATAGGTAATATTAATGTAAGAAAATACAATATCAAGTTGGGACCCTATATGAGATACCTCCTTATTTGAAAGGGCCTAGATAGTGTCTGTCAATTAGTTTAAAATTTCTCTCCGATGTTTCATATAGTTCAGCATTAATTTGCTGCTGAAATGTGTATGGTAGGGGACATTGTAACGCGGTTCGGTTTTAATCATCAGGTGACAAAATCCAATCCGTAAACAGTGAATATAGCAGTCAGTCTTTGGCTGTGAACATTCCCACAGCTATTTTCACTGTTATTTGTTTTTCCTTACTTTCTAGCAAATTTTGTTAGGATGGTGTTCCCACACTGTGGGTTTGGGAGATGGCAGTGCCTCTTTAAATATGCCTCTCTGACTCACTAGCACTCGCCACTGTCACGTTGGAGCTGAGAGAATTTTTGTAGTTACCCCTCTCTTCTCCAACCTGTATTTGTGTACAGAGTATCAATAAGCTGTAGAGATGTTCTGTGGCTCTGAATCTATAATGTGCATGTCGTCTGCAGTATACACTAAGCAAGTTTAAGGATGGAAAACGGCCAAAAATGTTTTAATCCAAAAAGAAAACCACAGCTGTTTCGTAATACCACGGGTGTATATTAACCCATAGAGGGCATACCAAATGGTTTGACTTGGTTCTGAGACGGAACATGTCACCTGTTTCTGAATAAACTTCTGATCCAGTTGAACCGATTCACCTCTTTTTTTGTGATTCTGCGGACAACTTCCGTCAGTTTTGACAGCACAAATTCTCTCACAATATCCCCCATTTTTACCCCATTCTCTCTCTATCCTACTAAATTTTATTTTAAAAAGTGTTTACCAGGGAGAAACAAGGTAAAATAGTTTATTACATTACCCATTACAAAGTTTAAAAAAGGGCAAAAAACTACTCTTGATCTCTTGATGCATGCTTAATAATCAAGGAAAGGGGGAAAAAAGATGAATCAGTTCAACTGGTTGAGAAGTTTATTCGGATACGTTTCGTCACTCATACAGGTGGCATCTTCACCCTTCCTTCATCATGCAAATTATTGCTTACAAGGGCGGGGATACCTGCCGTCAGTCGAGACTGAAGAAGTCACTTAGATGAGTAATGAAATATTTCCCAATAACTTTTAAGTCCAGATGAACTGAATCAACTTTCTGCGATATAATTAACATGTTAGTTGATTATTCTGATCATCTGTTTTTAGATCCAATTGGAGATGACTGGGAGGAAGAGGAGGAGGGCTTCAATTATGCGACTGATCTCGTCAAACATATCCGCTCTGAATTTGATGATTACTTTGACATCTGTGTGGCTGGTAAGTACTCAGCCTTCATTGGTAATGCAAGACATTGTTTCGATGTATAACCCAACTGCAATTCACTTGCTTATTGCTGTTATTTTGGGGGGGGTTTGGTCACGATACAGTTTTGCTTTGGATATTGTCTGTCTTGTGTCCAGCTTGGGTAAAATAAATCATTACCTAAATGGAAGCAATTTACATTTTAAATATTTTCAGGTTCTCATGAGGGCACCACCTATCCCAGCTTCTACTTATAGGTGGGATTTGATTAGTGCAGGATTCTGGTCTGCAACATGAGAATTTATGGTGCAGATTTTTTTGAATGTGTGGCTTTGATATAGAATATCAATGATTAATATCACCATTTTTAAAGTATCATAGAATCAAGGGTTTTTGGGGGGTGCTGCTGCTGACTGAGGGGTATATAAACTAACCAGTACATTTCCTATTGGGTCTCTCCAGATGATGAATGCTTGCTATGTTAAGTGCCAAAAAATAGGTGTTAAATAGTAAAAAAGTGGGAAATTCTACTGCCTCGTAACATCATTTGAAGCCGTATGACCAGTAGAGTTGAGCTAGCGCCTCCCATACTGGCTTTTAGCTGGCACTCAAAACATCATGGGTATGCCTACAGCAACATGCTATTTCAACATACTGCAACTCTAGCCAGGATAAGCAGGTATAGATAATGGATGAAAAAAGTGAATTGCAAATGTAGGTCTTTGTCTTCTTTTCCACCATCTTTGTGGACTTTGTGTTTAGGTTACCCCACGGGTCACCCGGAGGCAGAGAGCTATGATGAGGACCTCAGACACCTGAAGGAAAAAGTGGACGCTGGGGCAGATTTCATCATTACCCAGCTCTTCTTCAGGGCTGAAACTTTCCTCAAGTTTGTTCGAGACTGCAAGGCCATCGGTATCACATGTCCCATTCTACCTGGAATCTTTCCTATCCAGGTAACAAGCTGGCACTCTAAATAAAAACAGAAAAAAGCTATTTTTCTCAGAGTTCTAAAACAATTTCTGAGAAGGTTTATTTGCCCAATACGAAAATTCTAATGATACCAAAAAAATGTGATTGTAAAACAGATCTGGTGCAGGCAGCTTAGGTCATCAATTCAAGAGACAAAACTTCTAGAAATATAAAAAAGTAATGTGGAGGAATCCATATGTTAATCCACTGATAATTAAGGACATTTAAAGAGTCACTGTATGCTTAGATAAGATTTTGTTGGGGTTCTTTTGAGAGGAAACATTGACGTGTGGCTCTATTTCATTCTTGATGAAATCTTAAGATTTCTGTCCAGGTAGGATGGTATCTGTATTTCCTCTCGCTCAGTGTTTCCCAACCTATTTTCTGCCACAGCAAATGTTTTTCAATGAAATAATCCCATGGCACATCACAATCCAACTAACCACTAAAATGTTACAAAATGGAACAAACATGTATAACAGTGCTTATGGCCTACTACGAGTAGCAGTAGTCCCTTACACTACCAAGTAGGCCATACAGTGGGGCAAATAAATATTTCATCCCCTGCTGATTTTTTGACTTTGTCCCACTACAAAGAAATGAATTGTCTATATACTTTTTATGGCAGGTTCATCTTAACAGGGAGACAGAATATAAAAAAATCCCAGCATATGATTTTTAAACATTTATTGAGGAAAATGAGTATTTCACCCCCTACAAACCAGCAAGAATTCTGGCTCCCACAGACCAGTTATGTGACCTGGAGGCACACAAATTAGTCCTTACTCAATTAGTACTCCTAATTAAGTACTGGTCACCTTTTATAAAAGACAGTTGTCCACAAAATCAATCAATTCATCAGATTCCAACCTCTCCATAATCGGCAAGACCAAATAATTGTCTCAGGACATCAGGGACAAAATTGTAGCCCTGCACAAGACTGGAATGGACTACAAGATCATTGGCAAGCAGCTTGGTGAGAAGAAGTCAACTGTTAGTGCAATAGTTAGAAAATGGAGGAAACGCCAATTGACCATCAATCTCCCTCAGTCAGGGGCTCGACGCAAAATCTCACCTGGTGGAGTGAACCTGATCATGAAAAAGGTGAGGGAACAACCCAGAACTACACTGCAGGAGCTTGTTGATGATCTCAAAGCAGCTGGGACCACAGTCACCAAGATGACCATTGGTAACACACTACGCCTTAATGGATTGAAATCCTGTAGTGCCCGCAAGGTCCCCCTGCTCAAGAAGGCACATGTCCAGGTCCGACTGAAGTTTACCAATGAGCACCTGGATGATTCAGAGGAGGCTTGGGAGAAAGTGCTGTGGTCAGATGAGACTAAAATCCAGCTCTTTGGCATCAACTCCACTTGCTTTGTTTGGAGGAAGAAAAACGCTGACTTGGACCCCAAGAACACCATCCCCACCGTCAAGCATGGTGATGGAAACATTATGCTTTGAGGCTGTTTCTTTGCTAAGGGGAGAGGATGATTCCACCGGATCGAGAGCAGGATGAATGGGGCCATGTACCAGCCATCTTGGGTGAGAACCTCCTTCTCTCAGTCAGGACACTGAAAATGGGTCGTGGATGGGTGTTCCAGCAAGACAATGATCCAAAACATATGGATTAAGGGAACAAAGGATTGACTCAAGAAGAAGCACATTATGGTACATAGGTAGTGGAATGGCCCAGTCAGAGTCCGGAACTTAATCCTATCGAGAATCTGTTCGGGGAGCTGAAGCCTCAAGTTGCCAAGCGACAACTTACAAACCTTAAGGATTTGGAGAGGATCTGGAAAGGAGTGGGGCAAACTCCCTCCTGGGATCTGCGCAAACTTGGTGGCCAACTACAGGAAACGTTTGACCGCCGTGCTTGCCAACGAGAGTTTTTCCTCCAAGTTCTGAGTCATGTTTTGCTTGGGGGTGAAAAACGTATTTCCTTCAATAAAATGCAAATGTATAAATTCATATACTGGGATTTTCTGGGAATTTGTTTTGTGTGGAATATCCTGTCTCTCACTGTTAAGATAAACCTACCAGAAAAGTATAGACTGTTCATTTATTTGTAAGAGGTCAAAGTCACAAAATCACCAAGGGGTGAAATAATTATTTTCCCCACTGTATTATATAAGTAGTATTCACTTTCAATATGAAACTTGAGCTTGTTTTGATGAACACAGCTGGCATCCTGGCTGAGACTGATGAAAAGGACACACGGAGCTCTTATTCAACTGCTTTCAGTCTTTCTCTGTTTTTTCTCTTTATATATGTCAGACTTGAAAAGCAGAGCACATAGGTAGGTTGTAGAGAATCGGAGCAACACTGAGATTCCACTGTATGGCTGGATATTCCTCGGCAGCAGTCAACCAATAACTGTCCATAGATCACTGAATGTCATTTTCAAACCATGGTCCTGTCTCATTTCAATGAGCTGCTCTTGTTGCTGCAATGAAAAGCTATTTTTATCTATAGCATGTGAGCTAAATGGGTCTCGTATCCAGTCAAAGGCTTCGATAGAAGCCTGAAATCAGAACTTGTTGTCAAGCGTTTGCAAATGTTAGAAACAACCTCACATTAGGCAGCATCACTGTCTGAATGTTCAGTTTGGTTGAGGGGGGAACATTTTAAGAGAGCCTCTTTCCACATACTGTCACCAGAGGGCGAGATGGGATCTGAATCCATGCAGTTTGTCTGTGCGAGCTAAATTTATGTTTTTTTCCTTGCATTTTCTATTCAGTTCGTTGGGGTATGGAAAGATTTCTGCCATGTACGTCAGCCAGCCTTGCACACTATTCCTCATCTGCTAGCAGCAATGCATACACCAATTTTTCAGCTGTTAGGGAGGTTTTTAATTCCTCTCTTAGTTCACACATGTGAAAAAATCTTTACCACAGGAGAGCCATCGAACCTCCGTATGGATCTGATGGTCTGCTCCCATCTCCTCACATAAACGGCTTTTCAGAGGTCTTATTTTTACAAAGTTGACCATACGCACAGCACCGTCCAACATATCCGAGAACTTCTTTGGTAGGAATGGTAACAAGTGCCTCGCAATGCCAAAAACAATGGTGAACCAGACATCTGGATTTCTCTCTTTGACCCTGCTGACGAATCCCTTCGTAATGGCAAGTCATCGCTGCTGCTCCATCAGTGCAAACACTTCCACAATTTTCCCAGTTTAGACCCCCTTATTCAAGATGCTCTAATGTCACCTGAAATATTTCCTCTCCTGTTGTTTTTAAAAGCAACTGTTTGCGCACAAAAAAAAGAAAATTCTCTGATTATTTCCCATCTATAATGCGGACGTTTGCTAACAGCTGTGCATGTTCACTTACGTCTATCGACTCATCAAGCTGCCGTATGAATTTTCCACTCATTCTTATGTTTTCCACTCACAATGTCTGCACACATATCATCAATGTGTCTGGCGATCTAATTGTTTGAAAGAAGTGCTTTTTCTATTTCTTTGACAGCATCTGGACCTTGGACGAAGAATCGGTTCCGAGTTTGCTTACTCATGTTTTAGAGTTTTAGCCGGTACCAAAGCTAAATTAGTGCAGCCCAATCACTGAGATGAACAATGAACCTGTCTTAAATCTTTCCCACACCAGGGTTACCAGTCCCTACGGCAGCTTGTCAAGTTATCCAAGCTTGAAGTACCAGAGGAGATAACTGAAATAATTGAGCCCATTAAAGACAATGATGCCGCCATTCGCAACTATGGCATCGATCAGGCAGTGGAGATGTGTCGCATGCTGCTTGAGACCGGTGAGGTGCCTGGCCTTCACTTCTACACACTAAACCGTGAGGTAGCCACCATGGAGGTCCTCCGGCAACTCGGGTTGTGGATAGAAGACCCCAGGTCAGTATTTCTGATCTATGATGACTATAGCGCAATTTAAATTTTTAAAAAAATCAATGGATTTGTTTGTTGTTTTCTTTTCCTGTGGTGTTGGGAGCTTTCAACCACTGATTTTTTTAAACAAATACTTCTAACACATTAGGACTGCATTAAGTCTCCTAAAAGCAGAATGAGATTTTAGGCTCTGTTCAAAGCTCAACACTGTCAAATTGTTCTTTCGGTCTTAACTGTCCATCATGTTTGCAATAATAAGAAAATCTATTGGGACTATTTTTACATAGCTTTACTTTAAAAATATAATTTTGGGGTTTTACAGACCTGATAGTAAAATGCTTAGAGCATGATTGTATACTATTATTTCAGAATTTTTACTTCACAAGCTACAATGTGACGCAAATGGAGGACGATTAATGAGATTCCCTGGCAAAAAAATGTTCACATTTTCTCACAGTGCATACGTGAAAGTCCATCCATCCATCCATCCATCGTCAACCGCTTATCCGGTGTCGGGTCATGGAGGTAGCAGATTTCAGCCGGGACCTCCAGCCTTTCCTTTCCCTTGCAACATCTACTAGCTCTGATTGGGGGATCTCAAAGCGTTCCCAGGCCAGTGTAGAGATATAATCCCTCCATCTGGTCCTCGGTCTACTCCGTGGCCTTCTTCCAGCTGGACGTGCCTGAAAAACCTCTTTCAGGTGGCATCCTTACTAGATGCCCGAACCACCTCAACTGGCTCCTTTCTATTTGTAGGACCAGTGGCTCTACTCAGAGTCCCTCACGCATGTCTGAGGTTCTCACCCTGTCTCTAAGGGAGACACCAGACACCCTCCTAAGAAACCTCATCTCAGCTGCTTGTATCCGTGATCTTGTTCTTTCAGTCATGACCCAGCTTTCATGGCCATAGGAGAGAGTGGGCACAAACATTGACCGGTAGATCGAAAGCTTTGCCTTCTGGCTCAGCTCTCTCTTGGTAACTATGGTTAGGTAAAGGGAGCGCAATACCTCTCCAGCAGCTCCAATTCTCCGGTCCAACTCATGCTCCTGGAGGAGGTCACTGAGGTAGTCAAAAAAATCCACAGTGGCAAAGCCCCAGGGATTGATGAGATCCATCCAGAGATGCTGAAGGCTTTGGGTGTTGAGGGGCTGTCATGGATGACACGTATCTTCAACATTGCCTGGAATTCTGGGACAGTGCCTAAAGAGTGGCAGACAGGGGTGGTGGTCCCAGTGTTCAAAAACGGGGACCAGAGGGTGTGTGGTAATTACAGAGGCATCACATTACTCAGCCTCCCTGGAAAGGTCTACTCTAAGGTGCTGGAAAGGAGAGTCCAGGCCAATAGTCGAACCACAGATTGAGGAGGAACAATGTGGATTCCGTCCTGGTCGTGGAACAACAGACCAGCTCTTTACGCTTGCAAGGATCCTGGAGGGGGCCTAGGAGTATGCCCATCCAGTCTACATGTGTTTTGTAGATCTGGAGAAGGCTTATGACCGAGTCCCCCGGGATATATTGTGAGAAGTTCTTAGGGAGTATAAGATAAGAGGGTCACTACTCAGGGCCATCCAATCTCTCTATGCCCAAAGTGAGAGGTGTGTTAGAGTTCTGGGTAGTAAGTCAGACTCTTTCCCAGTAAGGGTTGGTCTCCGTCAGGGTTGCTCCTTATCACCTATCCTGTTTGTGATCTTCATGGACAGGATCTCCAGGCGTAGTCATGGAAGAGAGGGGTTGCAATTCGGTGAACTTATGATTAAATCACTGCTTTTTGCAGATGATGTGATTCTGTTGACATCATCAGTCTCTGACCTCCAACACTCACTGG
>OMLC01098615.1:0-14347 GCA_900302585.1 Regalecus glesne
GGCCTAAAGAGTGGCAGACAGGGGTGGTGGTCCCAGTGTTCAAAAAAGGGGACCAGAGGGTGTGTGGTAATTACAGAGGCATCACATTACTCAGCCTCCCTGGAAAGGTCTATTTTAAGGTGCTGGAAAGGAGCGTATGGCCAATAGTCCAACCACAGATTGAGGAGGAACAATGTGGATTCCGTCCTGGCCGTGGAACAACAGACAAGCTCTTTACGCTTGCAAGGATCCTGGAGAGGGCCTGGGAGTATGCCCATCCAGTCTACATGTGTTTTGTAGATCTGGAGAAAGCGTATGACCGAGTCCCCCGGGATATATTGTGGGAAGTTCTTAGGGAGTATAAGATTAGAGGGTCACTACTCAGGGCCATACAATCTCTCTATGCCCAAAGTGAGAGATGTGTCAGAGTTATGGGTAGTAAGTCAGACTTTTTCTCAGTAGGGGTTGGTCTCCGTCAGGGTTGCTCCTTATCACCTATCCTGTTTGTGATCTTCATGGACAGGATCTCCAGGCGTAGTCATGGAAGAGAGGGGTTGCAATTCGGTGAACTTATGATTAAATCACTGCTTTTTGCAGATGATGTAGTTTTGATGACATCATCGGTCTCTGACCTCCAACACTCACTGGATCAGTTCGCAGCTGAGTGTGAAGCAGCTGGAATGAGGATTAGTACCTCTAAATCTGAGACCATGGTTCTAAGCAGGACACCAGAGGATTGTCCAATCCGAGTAGGGAATTAGTTCTTACCCCAAGTGAGGGAGTTCAAGTATCTCGGGGTCTTGTTCTCAAGTGAGGTGAGAACGGAGCATGAGTTGGACCGGAAAATTGGAGCTGCTGGAGCGGTATTCAGCTCCCTTTACCAAACCATTGTTACAAAGAGAGAGCCAGAGCCAGAAGGCAATGCTTTCGATCTACCGGTCAATGTTTGTGCCCACTCTCTCCTATGGCCATGAAAGCTGGGTCATGACTGAAAGAACAAGATCACTGAGACAAGCAGCTGAGATGAGTTTTCATAGGGGGGCGTCTGGTGTCTCCCTTAGAGATAGGGTGAGAAGCTCAGACATACGTGAGGGACTCGGAGTTGAGCCGCTGGTCCTCCAAATCGAAAGGAGCCAGTTGAGGTGGTTCGGGGATCTAGTAAGGATCCCACCTGATCGCCTCCCAAAAGAGGTTTTTCAGGCACGTCCAGATGGAAGAAGGCTACAGGGTAGACCCGAGGACCAGATGGAGGGATTATATCTCCACACTGGCCTGGGAACGCTTTGATATCCCCCAATCAGAGCTAGTGGATATTGCAAGGGAAAGGAAAGGGTCGAGGTCTCGGCTGAAATCTGCTACCTCCGCAACCCAACACCGGATAAGTAGTTGACGATGGATGGATGGATAGATCTTATCTTATAACATGATAAGGCTGCTACACATTATAGATATGGCAGCGACACACCCAAATCCGTGTGCAGTGTTCTCACTTGGCGCTGCGAAAGCCTTTGATAGGATAGAATGGAAATACATGTGGGCACTCTTACGATGTTTTGGCTTCAAACATAATTTTATAGCAATGATCAATGCACTTTACCACTCAACTTTGGCAAGTGTTCAAACAGGTGACCTACTCTCATCTCCTTTTAATCTAAAGCGTGGCAGAAGACAGGGGTGTCCCTTCTCACCACTGTTATTTTGCCTTTCTCTGGAACCTTTAGCACAAGCCATCAGGCAGTCTACAGCCTCCCCCATGAAAATCGGTCAACAGAATCATATCATATCTCTATAGGCGGATGACATAATTTTGTTCCTAGACAACTTTGACACTTCTATCCACCCTGTCATTCAAGAATTTGATTTTAGCAGCCCGTCAGGCTACAAAATCAATTGGACGAAGTCTGCATTGTTGCATCTAAATAGTATATGCACAAATGTTCCTAGTCCCCCCCATATTCAAACCAAAAGTTCATTTACATACCTGGGCATTACAATATCTAAAACTATAATCAATTTCAACACAATGCTAAGTAAAATAAGATCAGACATTCATAGATGGAGGAATCGAAAGATCTCTCCTCAGGGTAGAATTAATACAGTTAGAATGAACATATTACCCTGTCTCAATTTTCTTTCCTTTGTTACCACTCTGCCCCCCTCCAAATTATTTCAAAGATATTCACACCATGATCTCCAGTTTTATTCAGGGAGGGAGGCAGCGTAGAATTCATCTGACTACACTGCAGTGACCGAAACTGTTAGGGGGTTTGGCAGTATCAAACTTTGAACTTTACTATTGGTCTTTTCAGATCAGAGCTATCAGCACACGGGTTGACCGACAGTCTACCACTACATGGAAGTTGATTGAATCTGCTAAAATACTACCACACAATCTGCAATACATTCTATTTTCTGCTGTATCAAACAGAACAATAAAAAATAAATTTGGGCCTATTATTGCAAACTTGATGCAGGTATAGAAGAAAGCAGAACGCTGGATGGGCGCCCCCTCTAAATTCTGTCAGAACATACCACTATGGCATAACCAGAGGTTATTATGTGGTAAAAAGCCATTTTATCAACCATCTTGGTCAGCGCCCGGAGTGAATACATTCGGTGATATATATGACACTCAAGATCTGTGTTCTATACAAGAATTGAGAACATGATTTTCTCTTTCTGCATCCTCTTATTTTGTTTACTTTCAACTAAGATCTGCCTTAAAAACATACGGAGTTCCCTGGAATTCTCCTCTCCCAATACATCCCATGATACAATGGATTGCACCATTATTGGGTAGATCCTCAGTCTCTTTAATATATAGTTCACTGATACAGCACAGGGCCAAGGCTTTACCAATTGAATCCACATGGAACAGGGAAATGGGGAATATGAATATTACTTTAGATTGGGAGAGAATACAGGACAATTTAACCGTGTACTTCTAAGAACATTGCTCATCAACTAATTCATTTCAAAACCATACACAAAGCTTACACCACACCCCATAAAAGATTCATGAAACTGCAAGTAAATAACAACTGTCATATATGCAACACCACTACACCAGGAACATTCTTACACGTTTTGGGATTTTCCTGTTCTCTCTCAGTTTTTGAGTCATGTAAACTCAGCATTAGCAGATATTCTTGATATTTCTTTTGTTCGCAATCCTTCTTTTTGTCTCCTTAATTGTAATTCTGATATCCCGCAAAAACAAATTCAGATAAAGATGGTATTTGCAGGGTTTACCTCTACGAAGAAAACATTTTTGAAAAACTGATTCGACCCGGATATGTGTATGAAATCATTCTGGATTCATAGGCTGGTTAACATTGTCAGTATGGAACATACAACTGCGTGGCTAAATAAGGCACAACTAGTGACTGTACAAGCATGGAACTCTTTCCCATCCAAGATAATCTCTTGGGCTAGAGACAAAAACAACTAGGCAATTTTGGCTGTGATTTACTATACCTGTTGAAATATGACTGTTGCTTTATGTACTGTCTTATCAACCTCACCAACATTTTTCTTTAATTTTTTTACCTTTATCACCTTGCTTTGTATTTAGATATGTCTATAACCCCCCCACCCCGGCTCCCCCAGAAAAAAACGATAAAAATGTTGTTCACAAAGAAAAGATACTTACCACGTTAACTTAGAAATTAATTAGTGTTTAAACCAAATGAAAATTAGCATCTAGTGTTTCAATTACTTGTCATTACGATTTTTGTTGTTTCTATAAATCATTGAATTAGTATTTGACACAATGCTCTAATTACTGTAATTAAAATGTTTTACATCTACCAATAACTTTGAATTTGTCAAATCTCAAGAAGTCATTTATGTAAAAAAGATCGGTCCGAATCTGTATGCAAATATGATTCTGATGTTAGTGCAGGAGATTCTGTATAAACGCCTTTAGTTTCCATAAAGTTAAAATGAGTTTATCAACTACTTCATCGATTATGGTTCCTTTTTCCACCATATGTTCACCAGAACTGAGAAAAAGGTTGTATTTTTCAAAATAGTAATTAAATTTAATAACCTTGTTTACCTTCAAGTCTTTTCTAAACCGCAAAATTCTCTCAAAGAAATAAACATCAGACTCATGTGATTGTATTCCCTCACTCTCTCTATCAGTTCTTTCCTCCAACATTTCCACAGGCCCAGGTTCATTTTGTTCTACATCAGAAATCTTTCATTTGCTCTCCGCCCTTCAAGCCACCAGCTAGAACATCTCCCGCACTCTGAGCACTGTCCTCCCTGCACATTTTCAATAGATTCCAGTGCTTCTTTCTAACCCTTTAGTCCCTGCTGAATGATCTGTTACCCATTGAATGGTCAACCTCGGAAACAAGATTTGGGAACATTCATGGTTATAACCTTTTAACTTTTCGATGTCTCACTGGTCTGGGCACTTGCGCCGTTATAAACTTTGGGACCATCTTTACTCTTGCTGCTGGTTTGAATCTATGACTCCTGAAATCTCCAAGTGATGGGGGCATCATGCTCAACAACAGCTCAAGGCATGTCACTTGAACTCTCAAGTCTCTCTGGGCAAGCCCTGATTAGGTGTCCCTCTTTATGATATCCAAAACATTTAACAGCCCCTGATGCTGTGTAAATGATGGTCAAAATCATCCAATTTCATTTTGATCATGAATTTAAGATCTTCATCCCTGTTTATCAGCACCATGCTAAAAACACACCTCTGAGATGTAACGTACTGCAAATCGGGATCCTTGCAACCAGATGTAACTATTCTCATTGGATACACAATCTCTCCAAAATAATGAGTGCATCGTTGTTGATGAATGGGTAGACATTAGACAACAAAGCCTGCTTCGCAGGAGTAGAAAGAGGCATTACTGACACAGTGACTCCATTTATCGACAATCCCCGTACTGCAGAGTAGGTCTTGTAATGCATCTTTATATTCCTACACATGCGTGCAATATGCTCCACCTTAGCTCAATGGTGACACATCTGTTGTTTAAACCTGCACACATTAGCTGCATCTTTACTTCCATATCTGTAGCAGGGCTGTTTTGGCTATTGCTGATGTCATTCACACTGTTCTGTTGCTGTACACTTTGTTCACAGCTGTATTTTCTTTTCATTTCAAAAATATTTCCGTCATGTTGCGTGATACTGTCTCTACGGATAAAACAACATTACATGCACTTTTAAAGGTTAACGCATCCTCTATCTGCAATCTCCTCTGTATTGCCTCAGCTCCCAATCCACTAACAAACCAGTCACGGAGAGGATCACCAGAGTATCTACCAAGGTATCACAATGGGTCGACAGTTCCTTCAGTGCCACTACAGGGTCACACATAAACTCACCCTCCTGTTGATTTCTCTTCTGAAATCGAAAACTATCCATGATGAAAAGTGGTTTGGGCTTGTAAGGATAACGGGGTGTCTTCATCAATTCATCATAGCTTCTTTCAGTTGGTGAAACTGGTAACACACTGACCTTTATTTTCATCATCCATTTCATTTGCGATCATCTACAGCACCAGTCTCTCCAGGTAAGAGTCAAAATCTCCATTACCCTCTTTATATTCCGAAACGGAGCCAAACGTTAACATTGCTGCGTTGCTAGCTTACAGTCAGGTTAGCTTGTTAGCTCATTTGCTAGCCCCTCACGTAGCCACGCACAAATTCCTTTTTTGTGATCTGCCAGATGCTAACTTTATATCTCACGTCTACGGAGATGCGTTATCCTTATTTCTCATCTTAAATCCCCCCGCACCCTCCCCTCACTGTAATAAATTGGAGTAGAAACAAAAAATAGAGACGGAGACTGAAATGCGCAAGAAGACTGTACTTCTCTAGAATGCGTGTAGTCAGTGTGACATAGTTACGAATGGGTAATATACCAACTCTGTCCACTAGAGGGTCTACTTAAACACTTCCCAACACACTACAGTTATGTCTCATTATGTTGTGATGCATGCTCAATAATCCAGGTAGGGAAATCACAAAAGGAGGTGAATCTGTTCAACTGGATCAGAGGTTTATTGAGATACGTTTCATCACTCATCAGATGACTTCATCAGTCTGAGCTGAAGGCAAACATCCCCCGCCTTATGACAGTGACTTGTATATCGGGAAACCAAGCAGACGCTGGCTAAGAGAATGGCGCAGCATAGGAGAGCCAACACGTCGGGTCAGGACTCTGCGGTCTACACCCACCTACAGGCGAGTAGCCACTCATTCAAGGATGATGATGTTCACATCCTTGATAGGGAGGAATGCTGGTTTGAAAGGGGGGTGAAGGAGGCCATTTATGTGAAGAGGGAACGACCGTCTTTGAATAGGGGTGGAGTACATCTATCGGCGTCTTACAATGCCGTGATTGCGAACATTCCCCAATCCTCTGTGAATGGTGCCCTTTGTCACTGAATGTGCAGTTGATCACCCAACTCGCATGTGAAACCAGCCTATTGTTGTGTGGCATCAAGGTACTGTTTATAAGGAGGGGGATGTTTGCCTTCAGCTCAGACTGAAGAAGTCACCTGGTGAGTGACAAAATGTATCTCAATAGACTTCTGATCCAGTTGAACTGATTCACCTCTTTTTGTGTAATCTTGTCCTTCCTCATCACTTCCAATGAAAATGTAAGCATCTTCAACTCTGCTACTTCCAGCTCCACCTCCTGTCTTCTTGTCAGTTCTATCATCTACAAATCTTATAGATAATGTTGTTGTCCTGTACCAATGTTCTATCCTTCTCTCTGATGTGTGAGTAATGATTTTTCTTGTATCTTCTCCATCCATCTATCGATCGTCAACCGCTTATCCAAAATCGGGTCGCGGAGGAACTGGAACCCATCTACATTCTCGTTGGGGGAAAGGCAGGGTCAGCAGTCTATCACAGGGCAGAGCAGTTAGGGGAACGGTGTCTTGCTCAAGGACACCTCAACATGCTTCTCTGCAGGTGCAGGGATCAAACCTGCAACCTTCTGATCACCAGGTGATTGCTCTACCCACCGAGCCATGGTGCCTCTCCTGCCTAAGTGAATAGTGTAATGTGAGTCTCATGTACATTATGTCCTTCTGTCAGCTCTACATGTATATGGTGATCATATGACACGGGTAGCATCTGGACACAGCTTGGCATCATCCTCATCACCATGGTGGCTAATTGATCAGCAGGGAGCTCTTTGGTTTGAACCCCAGGCTGTCTCAGGTCCTTTCTTTCTGGAGTTGACATGTTTTTTCTCATGTCTGTGTAGGTTTCGTTTGGTTGCTAAGGTTTCTTCTCATCATCACAAAGACATTCATGTTATGGTTGTGCCCCTGACCAAGGCAATGGAAAGAACTGGAATTGGTCCCCGGGCATTGCACAACAGCCGCTCACTGCTCCTAGCTATGTAAATGGTAAGTGGATTTGTACTTATATGGGGCTAGGGTGGATTAAATGTAGATATTGGATTTTTCCATGGGGATTAACAAAGTACATCTTATTTTATATCAATCATATATCTTATAATTCTATTATATTTTTTTATGTTTTCAGTGGCATATTCTGTAAATTGTTATTTCTTTTGTACAAATAACCATTGCATGCCCATCTGCTTTTCTAAGGGACCCTGTGCAGCTTTTTACATAAATGTCACCATTTGATGCACGGCACCAGATTACAGCTACAGGATAGTTCGCAGTATTCGCAGTATAGTAATTTACAGTCCCTGCATATGTTTTGTTGTCTTGGAAGAGAGATGCCACCTCTATTGATCTCCCTGAGGTTTTCTTTTTTCTGCATTAATGTAATTATAAGGGAGTGGTTCCTTATACGACGCAGAAGTCTAAGGACAAGACCTTTGTGTTATTATAAAGCCTACTGAGGGAAATTTGTAATTTGTGATATTGGGCTATACAAATAAAATTGACTTGACTATTAGAGAACTGGAATAGGTTCCAGTTTCCCCACAACCTGACTTTGGATAATCTGTTGACAATGGATGGATGGATGACTACCAATCACAGTTAGACATGGAATGTCAATGTAGACTCATTACTTGATATATATGAAGACTATTTGAAAAATTTGATATCAAGCATCTGCACAATCTGTATGTCAATTTTGGTTGATTTTGAACGAGGAGGGTGATGTGGACAAGTGGGTGAAGAATTTGTCTGACAGACAACTCGCCCGGGTAGAGAAAGACCTCCCGGCTAAGGTTGAATTTTCAGTCGTGCCAAGGCAAATCCCATTCTTGGAAGCAATTAATCACAGAATCAGCGATCCATGACAACAACTTGCCAGACCCAGGAATGGAAACACTGCAGATAAAAGTCCCAGCCTGTTTCAGCAATGCGAAGATGCCGCAATGCAACATCAGCAGAGATGAGAGCAATGCACTCATGTCTCTCAGTAAAGACAGAAACATCATCACCCTTCCAGCCGACAAAGGCAGACGTAATGTTTTATTATACCAGAACAGAATATCATGAGAAAGTTATAACGTCACTTAGCAACATAAATACTTATGAACCCCTAAAATGAGATCCAGGCTGTAGTTAGAAGGAAAAAAAAGATACTGTCTGAAGCTATTATAACAGGACTGTGCTATTGACAGAATTCTGTGCCATAGATTACACCAAGGGAAGTTACAGAGTCTATATGGTTTATTTAAGATACATAAACAGTAAGTGCCAT
Organism: Regalecus glesne; assembly: GCA_900302585.1. Lineage (NCBI taxonomy): Eukaryota > Metazoa > Chordata > Actinopteri > Lampriformes > Regalecidae > Regalecus > Regalecus glesne. The sequence continues at coordinate 8,658 of OMLC01098615.1, forward strand.
CACAGCCATTTGTGTGCATGACTAACTCCGTCACTCATAACATCTATAAGTGTCTGGCATCTATTCTTAACCAGCTGATAGGCAGTAATAAACATTACATTCAGATCACTATGGATTTTTCAAATAAGGTGAGGGACATAACCATGGAGGGGAAGGAAACAATAGTCTCTTAAGATGTTACATGCATTCCTGTTGACTAAGCAGTGGAGGGAGTGCATATGAAATTAAAGGACAACCCCATACTTAATAAAAGGACCGCCCTTAACACGGACCAAGTGTGTATGCTCCTGAAGCTGTGTCTTCTAGCCACGTACTTCACATACAAGGGGCAGCACTATAGGCAGAAACATGGAAGTGCTATGGGCTCCCCAGTTTCACCTATAGTGGCCAATGTTTAAATGGAGGAAGTGGAAAAGAGGGTTCGAACATGCAATCCAGGGACACCACCTAGCCTTTGGTTCAAAGGCTAAGGTTTTTTTCTGGTAAATTTATAAAGTGGAGGGGGATGGATGTCTGTACCATGTTTTTTGTAAATCGGACTTACGACGGAAGAGTTATGCTTTTTAAAATTGACCTTTAATCATAATGCCCCCATCAGGCAAATTGGAATCATATTTCTTGTGCACCACTTGCTAACAACTTCAAATCAATGGGCAAAATCTCACATCTCTACCATTTACCGTCTGAAAGTAATTTTTGCAAATATTTCTTAAGAAAAATAATAAACCAGCACAAACAATAGCAACCCTAATAAAAATAAACATTTATTATCGAGGTGTGGAAAAAGACCAAACTCAAAACCAATCGTCAATAAAACCAATTTACCATTTCATTTAGCAGACACTTTTATCCAAAGTGACATGTATTTGAGCGGTACATACATGGGGTATTGGCTAGGAATCGAGCCTGGGTCTCCCGCTTTGCAGGTGGGAATTTTACCACTGAATCACCAATGCACACCAGGATGCAAGGTAAGAAATAATTTCAACAAATAACAGACTACTTTCAATGACTTCATAATAACAGTGAGACCACCCACAGATTGAATGGAAAGACGCTGCCTATTCATTCCAGGTTTTTATACAACTTCCTTGCTGTTAACCAGAAAAACATGCTGTTGCAATATGGATTTACAGGCATTTTCTCAGAGTTGCTGCAGCATTGCATCTGTCGAATTTAAAAACAGCACACAAGAATTAACTCCCTTCAAGGTTCAAAAGGTCCATCAAAGTCATGAGATTGGTAGCGTTTTGTTATATGTGGCTAGAAATGAACAAACAGTTCACAAGCCTCAGGGGCAGAGGAGGTAGAACAACGCTAATTAGATTCAAATACAAAGCAAGATCAGGAAGATCAATTAACTATTTCATCTCACAATGATCTTATGCGTAATTCAGTTTTATACAGGAAGTTATTAATGTTTGGTAACAGCTCAAGCAAATGGCTCATCCCTACAGCAACGGCAAATACATTTTTGGATTAATAAAGATCCAGATGACTGGGTTGTGGTTTTCACCTCGATATGATCTTATTGTTGATTCAGTTCTACGCAGGAAGTAATTTATGTATGGAAACAGCTCAAGCAATAAATATAAACACACAATTTGGGAGAGGGGACTCAGACCACAACGTCTATTATGAAATAAAATAAAAGGCAGTGCATTCAGGATCAAAGGTCTTAGTAGACATCCAATTCTCTATTCTGGAATAGGAACAAAAAGGATACTAATAAGAATAACGGATGCAATCTCCATAAATACGATAAAATATCAGTAAAAAAATCTCAATGCAGGAGTATGTAATTAGGTTAGCCAACAAAGGTGAGGAAAAATACACCAATTCCAAACCCATCCTGCTCCTTTCCTCTACCTGAAACTGACATTTGACCTGTGCTATGGGAACTGTAATGGCACAAAAAATAAACGCAAAAAAAAAATCAGGCCCAAAATCAGCCTTTTGTCTTTTTACACTTTGCATCCCACCATGTCTCTGAGTTTGAATTGTATCTTGTAGTATCTACATGATTTCTTTTGTATTTGCTAATTGCATTATGCCAAACAATCAATCCAAGGAACGAAGAATAAAGAATGATTCCCTTATCGGTCCCGCAAGGGGAAATTTGGATTTCTCTGTATTTTAACCCATCCTATTGTATAGGAGCAGTGAGCTGCCAACATATGGCGCTCGGGGAGCAGTTAGGGGTTAAGTGTCTTGCTCAAGGACACCTCGATATGCTATATGCAGGACCGGGGATCGATCCTGCAACTTTCTGATTGCCAGACGACCGCTCTACCCACTGAGCTATGCCGCCGAACCTTTGCAACCGTAGATTTGTGGAGTCCATCCTGAACATACCTTGAAAAAGAGGCATGGATTGCGGTCAGGAGAGCCCAGTGAATTCCTCAAAGAAATTTCAAATAAGCCTTTGCCCCCAGGCCCCAGCATTCCATGAAGATTTAATGCACCATCTCAACTGTTATCAGCTCATCGTGTGTCTCACTAGCAACAGTTATTCAACAAGGGATATTTTACTTTAAATAATTAGGAAAAGCCAGGTAGTCTGAAATGATCGGTGCATTTTGTCAGTGTATACCACAGGACAATTTTGGCTAATTCTAAAATATTTATTTAACCCAAGTATATCTTGATTAGGGATTTTTTTTTAAATCAAATAAATAGAGGGAATCATCAACCTTTTCAACAAAAAAAGACAAAATAAATAATTTTTACCCTGAATCTAAGACAATCAGGTGCTTTGGTAATATGGAGCACCCTGACAAAAAGGTATGGGCTGTATCTTGAGCTCTGACTCAGTGTTTAAATAGCAAACAAATCAAAAAGCATTGATATATTGACAACTGATTATAATAATAAAGGAAATATGGATGGAAACATTAAGGCAAAGTGAGCAACAACACCAACTGATTACATGGTATGTAGTCAGTTAGCAACACATAATAACAAAAATGTTGCTTGTAGCTAGTTTTCTCACCACCGATGTAATAAACTAGCAGGAATATGGTACACTGACAGATATAAACAGCTTTCGAATCTTTTACAAACAAAAGGCATTTTGTGTCTACAGAATGTTGTAAACAGCCACTATAGTGCCCTTGAGTTTAAGAATTATACTCCTGAAGTGCAGAATGAACTAAATGATCAAGACTTGATATTGGGATGGCATGTGATTCTGTAGTACTTATTAAATCCATTGTAAGTAAACAAAAGCATTGTAAAGTAACTGAACTGTCTCTATTGTGCAACATAATGATTAGGTACAAAAGTCACCCTTTTACAGGTGAGATACGTCTAATCTTTTATTTCACGAGAATTTTTAAGAGACAGAAAAAAAACATTAGTTTTACACTGACCTCTCTCCAGCATCTCTCCTGTCCTCCGGCAGGGAGAAAACACAGCCCATGGCATGCAGCCCTGTAGCACAGCACTGTTGCTAGCACCGCTGGCTAGGCCACTCTGCTAACTGCAACACTCCCAAGTCAAGAGCAAGAAGACATCGTTCCACAACCATAGGATGAAAAGCAAACCAGTCCGGAGAGGTAACCCGACACTCGTATATTTTGTACTCCTGCCTGCCTTCACCTTATAGTTTCCAGCATGATCCAAACTCTGCCTTTTCTTGTGCTCTCTCCCTCTCTCTGAAGCCAGCCGCGTCTGCTGCGTACATAGACAGAACTCCACCACACACATGCACGCGCACACACCCACACACACCCGTCTACAAGCCCTGATAATGTCTGGCAACCGCTGAGGACACAATGGTGGGAAAGTGACTTTCCCATAAAAATGAGCTCAGCCAGAGACTCACACTTTTGACTCAAACACACACACACACACACACACACACAAACACAAACACACACACACACACACTGAAACACTCAAGGGTTGAAAATGCCTTCCTCCACATCCCCGCCCCTTTTCCTCTCCAATCTGAAAGGTGTTAGGAACACGAAAAAGTCTACTCAACCCAATCTGAGAGTTTGGCAATTTATCAGACCAACTCCTCCATGAACTATTAAAGAGGGAAGAGCAGTGAATGGTAGGGTTTTTTTAAGTATACCCCGCCCCCATCCCACTGGAAGAAAGAGGGGAATGTCATTACTATAGCAACCTCATTTATCATAAAAGGATTCCATTTGTGACATGGTCCTACTCCAATGGCAAAGCAGCTCAGTGTCTACAAAGAGAAAAACAACACACACACAAAAAACAAAAAAACAGGGGGAGTGGGGCAAATAAGAAGTAAGAGAAAAAAAGTGATTCAGGGCAAAGAAAGGACTGCTTGTCTTTTGCCTCAACTTTCCACCTTTGGAAAGGATTGACAAAAGAAGCTTGGCTAGTTCTCCTCCCTTGCTCTCCAGGGAACTTTCAAAATGGGTTCAGGGCCAGAACCAAAAGCCAGTACAGGAAAGACATGGAAACCTACGCCCCCTTCACAACAGTTAGGTAACCAATGGTCCAACATAAAGGGGAGGGGACTCCAGCTCACAAATTGTGCTGTTACGTATTGCAAGTCTGTGTTGCGACCCTCCACAAGCTTGATTAAAAAGCAGGGAGTGCATGCCCACAGCTGAGCACGATCTCCCTGAACGTTTGCCATCCATAGCCAATGTCCTGTTTTCACACATGGTCAGAACCTCCTTAGCTCTGCCTGAGAGCCCCCCACACAAACAAAAAGCCAGTAATAACAAAGAAACCCTCTCCATTCATAAGGCCAGAGATAGTCCCAAGCCAATCAGCAGGCACGACTCTTTTCTGCGTATAGCATTAGCCCACAGACACAAAAATAAAAACAAATCAGAGCTCACATGTTGTGAATGGGGAGGGACTAAACTGTAGCCAGTGGTTGATGAGTCCACTGAACACCAGTCAGGCCACTATCTCTCAATGGATAAGAGAACTAATGATGTGAGGGGAGGGCCTACAGGCATGATGAAAGAGAGATTCCAGATAAGGAGAGTATGCATGAGGAAAAAAAGGCTGTACTAGCTGAACCATAAAAATTAAAAAAATCCTAAAACACTGCATGTACACGCACACACAGACACACTCACACATGCACGGGCACGAGGGGTCTAGTTCTGTAGTGACAACCGCCACTTAGAATCTGTTGCTGTATTGATCAACAAAGATTTGATTGTTACCTCAATTTCAGGGTAAACTTCTCTACAAATACAAGGAGTTTAAACCATCAACTTCTAAACTCATCAGGAGGCAGGTGGAAACACCAATGGCGTTGAAGACATACTGTGGGGATTAAAGAAACCCAATAAGACAAGCAATAACCTCCTCAGCAAGTTGAGAAAACCCTTTGGCTATAGGTAGAATTAACAATGTCGCACAAATGTTTTCTCTTGGTTTTATGAATATCTAAACCTATGCAAATCCCTATAAGGGAGATTATACATTTATGGGGGGCGCCATGGCTCAGTGGTGGGTACAGCGGTCGTCTGGCAATCGGAATGCTGCAGGTTCGAGCCCGGCAGCTGCAGATAAGTGTATCGAAGTGTCCTTGAGCAAGACACTGTACCCCTAACTACTCTGCGATGGACTGGCAACCCTTCAAGGGTGTTTCCCTTCCTTTCACCCAATGAGAACTGAGATAGGCTCCAGTTCCCCTGTGACCCAACTTAGGATAAACTGTTGACAATGGATGAATGTGTGTTCGC
>OMLC01098616.1:0-10470 GCA_900302585.1 Regalecus glesne
CTCCTCTCCCTCCACTTGGCTGGAGCTCTGTCTGGGACGCTTCCTGGCTTTAACAAACGCCCAGTTAGGGTAACCACACTTAACCAGGGCCTGTTTAATATGGGACTTCTCTTCCTCCCCGCCCACTGAGTCAGTGGGGACATTGTCCGCCCGGTGGTACAGAGTCCTAATTACTCCCAGTTTATGCTCCAGGGGGTGGTGGGAGTCAAACCGCAAGTACTGGTCCGTATGTGTGGGTTTGCGGTACACACTAACAAACAACCGCCCCCCAACACCAACCTTCACCTCACAGTCTAGGAAAGCCAACACGCCATCTTGACCATCCTCCCTTGTGAATTTGATGTGGGCCTCCACTGAGTTAATGTGTTCAGTGAACTGTGGTACATCCTGGGATTTAATTTTTAGGTGTCGTCCACATACCTGAACCAGTAACTCGGTGGATTCCCTGGATATGAAGCCAGAGCCTTCCTCTCTACTTTCTCCATGTATAAGTTGGCCACTATAGGAGAAACAGGGGAACCCATAGCACACCCATGCTTCTGCCTGTAGTATTGCCCCTGATACGTGAAGTACGTAGACTGAAGGCATAATTTCACCAGCAGACACACTTGGTCAGAGTTAAGGGTGGTCCTGTCTCTGAGGAAGATGTCATCCTGTAATTTCTTACGGACAACCTCAACTGCCTCATCAAAAGGGACACACGTGAAGAGAGACGTAACATCAAATGACACCATCGTTTCATCATCCGCCATGTTAATGTCCCTCACCTTCTTAACAAAGTCTATCGTGTTATAAATATGATTATTGTCATCGTCATTTAATGTGCAGTTGATCACCCAACTTGCATATGAAACCAGCCTATTGTTGTGTGGCATCAAGGTACCGTTTATAAGGAGGGGGATGTTTGCCTTCAGCTCAGACTGAAGAAGTCACCTGGTGAGTGACGAAACGTTTCTAAATATACTTCTGATCCAGTTGAACAGATTCACCTCTTTTTGTGATTTCCCTTCCTGGATTATTGAGCATGCATCAAGACTTGTTAACTTAAATTTGTTCAGAAACGTATAGCTGGGTGGGCCGAGCTCCATTAGAGGGGAACACTCCTCAGTTTTAAGCCAGGTTTCAGTAAGGAATATAAATTCCAGGTCAAGGAAGTAAATTAAATTATTGAAACTGCAAGAATTTTTTGACATGGACTGGGATGGGACTGTAGAATCCCTCACAATTAATGTAAATGAGAGAAGAGTGGGCAAAGAGCTGAGGGTAGTGGGTTTTCAAGAATGTAGAGAGCATACTCCATTTCTGCAGACTGTTCAGATATCGCTGGTTGATGGAAGGTTGTCGGGGTGGGCAGGTGTTGTGAGGAGATAGCAACAACATACCTATTAGAGGGATTCCTTTCTGACTCAGGTCAAGTAAAGTCCCCATTTCTGGAGGTCACTGAATGAGATGAGGGCTGTTGATATGTCCCTTCAGTGAAGCAGCAAGGCACATTAACACCATCACCATCACCATGATGGGTAAATCTCTTTACCCATCATGGTTTTCATGGTATAAAATGAATCAAGGTGACTGGCTGGTTTGCTAATTGACTTTCACTCATAAGACTTTTAACAGCTCAGCCATGGAAAATGCGACTACTGAGATGATTTTTATCTGTGATGATTAATCCTACTCTTGAAATTGTATTTTTATAGTAGAATTTTAGCATTGGACAAAACGGCACTTCTTTGTGGTAGTGTGGTATAAAAGAATCCAGAAGATGATGCTTTATGTATTTGTTATTGTACGAACACTAAAATCTGTTCTCTACATTGACTCATACATGACATACATGCTCGTATAGGAGCAGTGAGCAGCTGAAGCACAGGAGGAACAGTCAAGGGTTCAATGTTTTACTCAAGGACACCTGAAAATGTTTTTTTTTTTTGCAGGGGTGAGGAATTGAACCACCAGTCCCCCAAATAATACATGCCACCCCATAGGGCAAATTATTTTCTTAATCGGGATTCCTCCAGTTCTGCACTGAGCTCAGCAGTGAACAATTTGCTGTCTTGCAAAATATAATGAACTTCTCATTTACTTTCAATACTCACACCAGTGTACACATTGTTTTGATTTAGACACTTGTGCTGCCTGATCCAAATCAACCACATACATGCGGTTGGTTGGTTGACTCAGAATGGGAAGTGGCAAAAAGCAGCATGGTTTAAGCATGCTCAATAGTGACTGAAGAGAGGGAGTGTTGATAATGAGAACAAATGTTTGGCACCATGGCCAAGTGTGTAGAACATCCACTGTTGCCTCACATAAGAAATACAGTGGGTTTGAATCCCAGGCCATCCCAGATCCTTTCCGAGTGGAGTTTGCCTATCTGTATAGATTTCCTCTGGGTGCTCTGTTAGAGTTAATACTCCTGTCTGTCCCCCTGACCGGAAAAAAATTAAAAGAACTTGAGTGTGTCAAGTTAAATACACAGGGTAAATGTCGTTGTACCTACAATGACAAAAAATAAAGTGGCTTTCTTTTTAAAAGATTTTGATCACCATGACGTGACAGTAATGCAGTCATGATGCACAAAACATTTTAGGCTGATAGGTCCAGTAGTTTGAGAGATTAGCCATGGATAGACACAAACACACACACATTAAAGCAAGCATGTCCATGCACGCATGCATGCGCATGTAACCAAATGGAATGCTGGCTACTATCTGCTGGAGATTATTAAAGCAAAGACTAAGATCCAGAGTCATTGTTTTAGTGACAGTCTAACCAAAGTACTGTAGATTCCACTCTCCCGTATGACAAGCAGGGTCATAGCCGGCCTAAAACAACTACATGTAAATACACAATACAAAATCAACTTTTAAAAGTCTTTATTAAACCATGCTTAAAATGTATGATTATGAGGCATAGTCTGATTTCAGATAAATCATTTGTTATCCACCATGAAAATTGCTTGTATTTTCACTATTGTGAGGAGACCAGCTGAATTGGTCTGTAGCTAAGGGGCAAATAAGTTTTAAGAATTATTTGACCAAACTCTTAGGCTGGTTAGTGACAAAATAATGAATTACTTCCTTAACCCTAAGGACAAATAAAAAAAGAGGAAAACATACCCAAGAGTGCCGCCAGTATGCCAACAATGCCCGTCCCTGCACCAAGCTCTATGATACGCTTTCCCCTTAAATCAAACGACTGTTGTTCAAAGTAGCAACAAAGCTGTAAGGCCTGTAACACAACAAAAAATACACAAATGTTCTTTAATGGATATTTCTTCAATTACCCTAACATTAAATGCTATTATATTAAAATAAAAGAGGAAACATTAGGAATTATTAAAGATTATGAATTTTAAATATCAATTATCCCTTGACATTGGCAGTGAAAAATTAGAATAAGCACCGATTGATATTGAACTGTAGTTATAACCTAAAAAAAACCAAAGGTCAATGCTCACCACTGTAGTGTTTTAATAGTAAGCTGTATTGAACCTGCAGGACATCACTTGATGAACATGCTGGATCTTACAAGAGCATCATCATCAATATGATCCTCACCTTGTCTGTTTCTTGTAGGGTTCACAATCTGGTTGACATTATTTATCCCAATAAATTATTATTTTCTTCGCTGAAGCTAGATGGTTCAAGAAGATCTAGGATAAATGGTTAATGGACTTGTTCTTATGTAATAATATTTGGGCAATTTTTAATTAAAAAAAAATCTCATGCTCAATAATCCAGGTATTCAAAAAGAACAATATAATTTGAATCAGGTGATCTCTGTAGATTTAAAGGAAAGGAGGAAGTTTCTAGTTTCATCGGAATGTCATCTTCAGCACTGAGTCAAAAATGTGAGGTACTCAGATTTAGGCAAAACAATGCCAAATAAAAAAAAAAATTCGTACTCAATCTTGGCAGTCACAGAGAGGCCCATTTTACATGTCATGATTAGTCCTCACATATAGGACATAGACTTGGATAGAGCTTGGAGGATTAAGGCCAGATGCCCTTCCTTATGTCCCACTGAGGATTCCAGCCCGCTGTCTCTGGCTCGTCAGTTCCTGAAGTGAGTGTGCTAACCACTGAGCTACCGCAGCCAATCCAGGTAGTCAAAAAGGTCAAATAATTTGAATCGGGTCATCTGAAAGTAGATTTTTTTTAAAGCAGGCAGACGTTTCAACATTCATCTGAATATCATTTGTTGAAACGTCCTCCTAGTTTTTTAATGACAAATGGAAGCTACTTACATTACAAACCTAATGCAATACTTATACAAAGAAATCATCGCAGGCTTTAATTAGAGGTAAATCAAAATGGACCAAGGAAGGAGATTTTCTTGTTTTTAGAGATTAAACTGGCCAAAAAAAGTTATAAAATGGGAACCTTGATCATCAAAAACAATGAACATTCTCACCAATTGGGAATAGACAACGCAAATTATTCTGTTCTCATCCGACAAAGCAGAACTCTTTTTGACTAAATAAAACACTTCATCCCGCAGATAAATGAGGATATTAGAAATGATTGTGAAGCAGAGAACACATCTAGAGAAAGCATTGCAGTGGTAGACTCTGAATGTTCTGGCCCAAATGGCTTTAAAGCAACATTTTCATGAATGTTTATGGGAACCTGTCAACATACTTTTACTAGACAGATTAAAAGAAACAATAGAAAATGATTCACTTCCACAGACTATGAGGCAGGGTATAATAGTTCTTATTGCGAAAGCAGACGAAAATGCCAATATTGGATGATTGGTACCAAAAATAACCAGCAAGTGCTTTGAGAAACTTTTTAAATCCATCATCTATGCTCCCCTCACTCTTGACCCCCTGCAATATGTATACTACTGCCCTGAAAGAGCTACAGAGGATGAAATCGCCCACCTGATACAAATTACCCTCTCCCACCTAAAAGGGAGGGATACCTATGTTAGGATGCATTTTGAGGACTATAGCTCAGTGTTCATTACAGGCATTTAGCAGACACTCTTATCCAGAGCGACGTACAACAAATGCATAGAGTCAAGGTACAAAAGCGTACTGTTCAATACCGTAGTACCCTCCAAATTTTCAATGAGCTCAAGGATCGGAATCTAAACACAGATCTTCATGATTGGATCCTAGACATTCTTGTGGACTGGATCCTTGATATTCGATTCCAGATGGCGAGAGTGGATGACTGCATCTCTTCTCCACTGATTTACTATGGGAGTGCCACAGAGCTGTGTCCTCCGTTCTCTTTTGTAGTTCCTCTACATCTATGACTGCATGGGGACAAAGGCTTCAAAAACCACTGTGAAGTTTGCTGATGACAACAGTTATGGGCTTGATCTCCCTTGGCAAAGAGATGGCCTACAGGTGGGAGGTCACTACCCTGGAAAACTGCTACCAGGACAACCACCTCTTACTGAAGTCACTGTAGATTTCAGGGGGGGGCATCATTTCCTAGTCAACATTAATGGCACAGTGGTGGAGAAAGTGGACAAATTCAAATATTTGGGAGTTAACATTAAAACCTGACTAGCCACACCATTTCTGCTGTTAAACAAGGCCTGACATGGTCTGTATGGCCTCAGGTGCCTCTAGAAATTTGGCCTGAGGGAAGTCTACCAGAGCAACATTGAGAGCTTGCTGAGAGGCTGCTTCACCACCTGGTATGGCAGCTGTACCAGCATGGACCGCAAAGCTCTGGGTATGGTTGTGTGCTCCCCAGCACATCACATGATGTGAACTACCCAGACTGCACCAGCTTTAAACCCAGCAATGTCTTAGGTAGTCCTTTAGGATAACAGTCAATAGACAAAAAGGATTCAGCACATCCACACAATACACTATTCCCCTTACTGTCCTAGAGGAGATGCAGGTCTGATCAAAACACAAGTCAGCTAAGGGGACAGGATGACTACAACAGATCAAGGGGAGGATGATTGGGGACATATACTGGGAAATCTTGGGTGAGAACCTCCTTCCCTCAGCCAGGACACTGGAAATGGGTTGTGGATGGGTGCTCTAGCATGACAATTACCCAAAACATAAGGCTAAAGCACAAAGGAGTAGCTCGAGAAGAAGCACATTAAGGTCATGAAGTGGCCTATTCAGTCTCCACACCTTATTCCTATAGAGAATCTGTGGAGGGAGCTGAAGCCTTATGTTGCCAAGTGACAACCGACAAACCTTAAGGATTTGGAGAGGATCTACCAAGAGGAGTGAGCCAGCGTCCTTCCTGGAATATGTGAAAACTTGGTGGCCAACTACAAGAAATGTTTTACTGCTGTGCTTCCCAACAATGATTTCTCCAAGGGTTCTTTTATAATTATATCTATAATCACGCCTATCAAGCTGGCTGTTTGCCTGCGAAGTCAACCTGATATGTAATGCCTCCCTCCCTATATTCTGTCTCATCATCTATCAAGCAGGCTGTTGTCTGCAAAGTCAACTTAAGGGTAATGCTTGGTACATCTGGGTTTGTTCAGGAGGCCAGAAAGACAGTACATTAACCGTTTAGTCAGTTCAAACTTAATGAGTTCCAGATGGTGTCCTGTCTCTTACACAGGCTATCTTTGTGCAAGGCCCCATGATTAATGCACATCTGGACAGTGGATCAGTGTACTTGCACCTAGTCAAATGCTGGACCGTGTTCCCTTTTAAGAGCAAGCATAATTATAAATGGCAATAACTCAGACTTCTCTAAACACATACATCCACAGGGGCTACATTTTGTCTCTTACAATCGATGGCTGGACAAAACATATTGTTGATTATTTATAAGAACTGGTATACGGCTGTAAATCACTGAAATATAGAAAAAGAAAACAAAAAATGTTAATTAACAAACTTTCAAGCAGCCTTTGTCTTGTTAAGCAACCACTGGGCAATTAAAAAAAGTTTCCTCACATTAAATGCCCTGTCCATATGGCCCACAATAGGATGAACCAACAAAGCCCGACTTGTAAAGCACGTGCTGTACCACAAATAGAAAACAACAAACAAAAAAGTACTGCACGTTATCCATGCCTTGGACTTGAGGCTATCCATATTTTATTTTGTCATTTCTTTACTTCGTTAGCTCCGTTTTCTAAAGAGCCTATCACAGATGTATCACTTGTGATATATTGTTATAATTTCAACTTCAATTAAGCAAAAGCTGCACACTGGCACCCAAACCTCTGATCCAGCTGAACAAATTCACCTCTTTTGTGATTTCCCTACCTGGATTATTGAGCATGCATCAAGACACCCAAACCATGCTTTCAGATCAGGGAGATTTCATGTAATCGGATTTTTTAAAAACGTTGTTTAGAAAAAAAAGTGATTAAATTGGATATCAGAAACCTGTACTTAAACTTAGGCCCATTAGCGTACGGTATCAATCACCCTTACAGCGTCCCAAACTGGCGCAGCCACGCCAAGGTTTCCACCGAACTTCTGGCTGATTTTAAGTTGTTGGCCGATGAATTCATACACGGTATCTTCAGAAAAAGTGTCGGCAAATAGACCGTCATCAGCAGGAAAAAGATCCTCTTCATGTCCAACAAAAGTCATAGTGAATTGGAAAATGTCCGTATCCCAGAAATCATACAAGAGTTCAAATGGAAAAAAAAACGTGTCCTATGCGACTCTCCGTCTGTCATGGCAATTCTTCTTCGGTTGTTTAGTTGGTTACAAACACGGATGTATAAAGGTAACTTGATATAGTGTCAACAGCGGGTCCTGTCTGTTTCTACAAAATTGTGTATCAAAAAAATCCTTACTCAGTGGTCAAAACGTTGAATAACTTCATCAGGACCCAATGCGTTGTGCCCAGGTGTTTTAAATACATCTTTTTTTAAATAATTTACTTATTTGGACAATTGAGCACTCTTAAAAACTCCCTTATCCAGACTTCCGCGTTGTGCGACCCATAGAGTGTGCGCAGTAGCGCTTACTTAAATTCCATCGCGTCCGCTTAGTTTCATTCAAGTGGGTAAAAGTTTGTGTGCTCGCGCGTTCATGAGGGGAAGTAGTTAACTTTCTCGTCATCACACAATTTAACCATGCAGCCTAGTTTATCAGCCAATGTCTATGAGGCAGATCATTCCGTCGGATTTATTGCTAATACCCATGCAACGGAAGCAAGTTAACATCAACTGTACAGCTCAACTTTGTAAAGTAAAAGCTGAATCAGTCCATCCAGACAATATGTTAGTTAAGGAAACGTTTCATCACTCGTAGCCGTTGATGAAAGAAAAACGTTTCCTCTAATAATTGTCTTATCTAGATTAATTGATTCGACTTTCTGGTATTTCCCTTCCTGGAATATATCAATACAAAGCATGATATTCCACTAAGTAATTAAGCTGTCACCCTACAGCTTTAATAACTTTTTACAATATTACACGATATTAGGCAATCTATGTGAAGAGGGAACGAGCCTGATAGCAAACTATTGGTGAATCAACGTAGAACATTTGTTAGGCAGAAATATTGAATAAACATTGAAACCTGAAAAGAAAAAGGCAAACAGTATAGATTCAACGGAGTCAATGTTGGCATTTCAATCAATAAATTCACATCCACAATACAACGTTGAATCAGTGTTGATCCACCATAAGTCTTCAACGTTAACCAAAAATCAACCTTTAAGACCAAAATTCAACGTTGAATTAAAATATTTTGTCATCTAGGGACCGTCCTCGAACAAGGGGGGGGGCGCTAATATTATATCTGCCATCATTTTACAACGCTGTGATTGCTACTATTCCCCAACCCCAATAGTACTCATTAGTGGCCAACTAGCATATGAAACCATCGTCTGTTTTGATGGCCATGCAACTGTATTATTTATAAGGGTGGTGATGTCTGCATCAGCGCAGACTGAAGATGTCACCTGTAACAGTGAGGTGACAGGTGACAACGCAATGGCAATTGTATACACATAAAGTAGATAGATGCCGTAGTTATAGACCACTTGGCAACTGATGTGACTTGATTTCATAAAAACTTGCAATGCGCGCGTGCTGGCAGGAAAAAAGCCATAACTACTTTTTTTTAGAAATGTTCTGTACAGTTGTGTAGAACAGCACGAATATATACTTTGTTTTTGGCACTACAAAAATATTGTAACGTTCATACAGGGTCGCTAGCCCTTTGCTGACCCTTTAGCCAAGGACCCTTTTGCCCACTGGTTGGCGTGCTTGCCTCTGATACAGCCGATTTGGGTACTGTGGTGTTCCAACACAGAGGAATATTATTTTATTGGTGATACTTTTATTTTGGTACTGGTGGACAATGATTTCTTATTGGCTGTTCCTTGGGGTACAAAAAGTACTGCGCCACTAGGCGCTCTCTCTCTCTTGCACCTACCGTATTAGGTGAAGCACAATGATGTACTGTGGCTATGGTTATCAATAAACCAAGTTTAGTGTTATCTTGCATATCCGCCTTCGTGTCCTTCCAGTTGTCTGCTTAAACAATTAACTACGTGTGTGCAAAACACTCCAGCTTGGCGACGAGGATGGGATGTTTAAGTTGGAAGACACGTTAGCATGTACAGCAGCGACAGCGAGGTTAATGCAGAGGAAAACCCTGTGGAGCAAGAAGCACAGGCAGTGCACAAGGAACCGAGTCAAGTTCAATAACCACCAGTAGCAGAGCCGCAGAGAGCTTCAGCGAGTGAAAGGACCGTCGAAACAAATATGGCATTCGGTAAGCCAGAAGACTTCCATTTCGAGGAAAGTGAGGAAAGTTTTGATAGTTATCGTCAGAGGCTAGAGCAGTACTTCGCAGCTAATGGTCTGGACACCACACAAGAGGACCAAGGCGGTTTTTCTAGCTGTGGTAGGGAAAAGGGCACATAGCTTTCTAATGGATTTGTGTGCTCCAGCAAAGCCGTCTGAGAAAATGTATGCCGATTTGGTGGGACTGTTAGAGAAACATTACGTTCCTGAAACCAATTTCATTGCAGAAAGATGCAAATTCCACGGAAGGAATCAAAAGGAAAACGAAACATTGCTAGTCTAAGGAAGTTAGCCGCCACATGTAAGTTTGGCGCATTTTTAGAGGAAGCACTACGTGATAGATTCGTGTGTGGTGTTGAGAGCACTGAATTGAGAGATTGCTTGCTCAGCTCTGCTCACATCATGAAAGACAAAGAATTAACGTTGGCGCTTGCAATCGAGAGGGCGCTTGCATTTGAAGTCACAAAGGACAGTGCGCAACAGTTTTCACGGAAAACCTACAAGGCGAATGTTGTTGATAAGAAAGCCAAAACAAAGGCTACTGAAAAGCCTACAGCTAGTGGGAAGCCATGCTATCGTTGCAGAGGCAAGGGCCATAGGCCAGATGACTGTAAATTCAAGGATGTGGAGTGCCACGAGTGTAACAAAAAGGGGCACATCGTGAAAGCATGACGCACTTGCAAGGAAGGAGGAAAAGGGGCCGCGGAGTCAGCAAAAAAGGGACTGTGCCACGCTCTCAAGCACGCAGCG
>OMLC01098617.1:0-10224 GCA_900302585.1 Regalecus glesne
GTTGTTTTTATAAAAAAAAAAAACTTACTGACATCCATGGACACAACGCCAAATGCAACGTTTTTTTAACCAACACAAAATCAGGAAATCCAATTGAAAGGAAACAGATGCCAGTGGAGTTGTGTCCACACATTTCCTATCACGTTGCAAATATACCATCTATTGGCAGCAACAATAATTTTAGTCTATTTGGGCGGCATAGTTCAATGGGTAGAATGGTCGTCCGGCAATCGTAAGGTTGCAGGCTCAATCATCAGCTATTCAGAAAGCATGTTGAGATGTCCTTGGGAAAGACACTGAACCCTTCAAGGCTCCCCGAGCGCCAAATGGTGGCTGCTCCTATACAATGGGATGGGTTAGATACAGAGAATTGCAAATTTCCATTGTGGGACTGATAAGGGAAAAATTATTAATCTAAATTATTCCTTCACTTCAGCTACCATGAATACCATTGATGAATGGTGATATAATGTGCTCTAGCTCTCTTTTTAGTGAATATTCTGCTTTACAGCAACTATTAAAATGAGCAACTAAAAAAAAAAAAAAAAAAGATTCCCTTATCAGTCCCGCAAGGGGAAATTTGTTCTCTGCATTTTTGACCCAACCTATTGTATAGGAGCAGTGAGCTGCCAACATATGGCGCTCGGGGAGCAGTTAGGGGTTAAGTGTCTTGCTCAAGGACACCTCGACATGCTGTATGCAGGACCGGGAATCGAACCTGCAACCTTCCGATTGCTAGACGACCGCTCTACCCACTGAGCTATGCCGCCCAACTACAAAAATCATTCATGACTTGGATATTCCTGAATTAACCACCGTCTTCAACAAGCCGGCAATATAAAGTACCAAACATTGTAGTCGACTGCATATATGTCTTTAGGATGAAGATTTAGCATTTTAGCTTTGAGAAATATGATCAAGTGATCATTAAAAATTGAATCATAGTGAAATGTATTTCATTATTTAATTTGAGACAGATCAGTTGTGTTGTGAACATAAATTCTCTCCTAAAGCCAGAAATAGAGTTAAGACAAAAGTGAACTGCAAATTGTAATGTCCGTTTATTGTAATTGGAGGACCTCCACTATGATTTAAAGACGAAAGGAAAAAGAGTGGCACTTTAATTGGTCATTGGATTTGCAGTGAAATTTGTCCTCTGTATTTAACCCATCCAATTGTAGAGGAGTAGTGGGCAGCTGGAGCGCCCAGGGACAACTAGGCCAACTGGAAAGATTTGAGTAATTGTAGGTCATTTCAATAGTGAATCTTCTCTGTAATAGCTTGGATTTGCTTTCAGAGAGGCAGAGCCACAGTCAGCTCTCATGGCATTCACACAACTCCAGTACTCTAACCTCCGTCATGAATTTCTCCCTGTCGTCCTGCCGCTGGAAGACAAAGGCCCGTAGGTCCTTGAAGGGAATGTGGTTTTCTACATACTTGGCAAATCGATGGTCCTTCACATTGATCTGGGGCACAGAACAGAAACAGATTCACGAAACATATCTTATGGAGACTGGTAGAAACTTTTTCAAACATACCTTAACCAATAAGCTCTCACATAGAAACAAATTTATGAAACGAAAGCTTTACAGGCCAATTCATACCAAGGGGTGCTAAAATGGACTAAATATATAAAAAATTATATTGACAATATAGGGATCATAGTAATAACTGTTTGCAGAATTAGATTTAACTTAAAGGGTTCGCACATGGGTAGAAACTGCCAAGCACCCAAGCTAAAATAAAAGATAAATAAAATTGTAAAATACAAAAAGGCAGAAAAGAAAAATCTGCCTCAGTGTCAAGTCCAGTGAGGCATTTTTATTTATTTATGATAATGGGCTATACAAAAGAAAATGGATTTGATGTAAAAAAATAAGAGATAGAGATAATTTTTGAATAAAACATTACATGTAATTGATATGTAAGCAGCAGAACATCTGGTCAAGTCACACAACACAGGTCTGTTGACCTGCACATGCTACATGACGTAAACATTTAGAGAATAACAGTCATACATGCTGGGTAGAAGACCACTAAATTTCCGAATAAAAAAAATCTCAGTTGTACACCATTTCAGGAGAGGCCCATTTTCTCGTGTTTACCAATTGTGAGCATTATAGATATCAAATGGACTATCACTGTAATGTAGATATTTCATACCACAGTGTCAATTACAAAATTATTTAATCAGACTCACCACCAACATGATGGGCTCATAGAGATTTCCGGTAAACATTTTAAGATTCTTTCGAAGCCACTCGACAGCTGCATGTGTGTCCTTGTGACGTCCCTTCAGCTTCTCCTCTTTGGCATTCAACATGTTTTGTGTCTTTTTCAGTCTTTCTGCCAGCACTGGTAATGAATAATCATGATTTATATCAGTGACAAATTGCACTCCTGTAATACTACAATGATGTTGATGCTCAATGATAATACTTGAATTTATCTGCCAATTCCCAACACTGTTGCAAACTGCCCTGGAGAAAGTATCTCTGGAGTGAATATAGTAACAAACATTGAAACTAACACTACTAGGGTTAGTGATGCCATGCCTGTTGTGTCCCTTGCAATAAAGATAGATTTCCTCATGGTTAACTAGTTTTTTTTTGGGGGGGGGCCACTAAATGGCAGGATTTTCCAGTAATATCAGGTCATACTTACATGGGATATTATAAATATATTAATTTAAACTGGTGAAAAAATGACAGCTTTGGACCATAAATAAAATTATGTGTGAATGAAATTTGTATGCGTGTGTCTGTGTGCAAAGTTCGCACTTCTGGACTCTGCAAAGCAGTTGTCTCGCTCTCTCTGAACGTCCGCTCTCTCTCCCTCCACTCGGGCCCTCTCTGTGTGCTTGCGCCTCAGTTCAGAACTGACTGCATCAATAAGTGGGACCACATCTGGCTGGTCACTTAGGTTTGCAAGCTGCACCTTCAAGTCGTCAATTATCCGTGTAGTATTCCCCATTCGCTTCCGATAGTCTTCCTCATCAGTCCGTTTTAGCCTCAGATCCTGCTTGATATCCTCAATCTGTCGATAAGGAGATTAGGCTTGAAAATTACTCACTGAAGACAATCACATTTCTACAGATTAAAGCACTAAAAGCTTATCTTTTCAGCCTAGCTTTTACTTCATGAACATTATTATTGTGTACCATTTTTGATATATTAATATTTTATCACCCCATCCAGGAAGACCTTCTTTGGTGCCCCTAGTCTGTCCATGTTGGGTTTTTTTTGTCCATCAATATCATAATGGAAAAATTGCTGCAGAAAGTAGCATTACATTTCAGGAAAATGGAAAAAATGAAAAACAGTCTTGCCTCTTTGTGCTTTTGGTCCAGCCGGTCCTGTTCCTGTTTGCACTTCAAAGATGCCTTCTTGATGGCAGCAGTCTGAAAAAAGTGATTATTATGATCATGCTATTACAAACACATCTTCTCCAATTTACAGAAATTAATGTGTCCTTGATGAAACATTTAAAAGTGATAACTTCTTCAAAAGCTAAATTCAATTATTACTGATTATTGAGCACGCATCAAATTATGTAACAAACTCTATTCAATAATGTCATAAGGAGAAATACAGACTGAGGTCTAAATCAATGATCTCCATTCTAAAACGTATAACTCAGAAATGGAATTACATGCATCAATTGCAAGTACAGTGTCAGAAAGTAACACATGAAAAACCAAATAATCGTTTTTCAGAGACTATAAAATCACCCCTGGATTAACTAAAAAACTTTTACAAGATGTCACAAGAAAAAGTAAATCTGTTCATGTGGACCTAAAATTTTATTGAAAAACATTTCATCACTCGTAGGTGAAATCTGCAGTCTGAACTTAGTGCAGGCATCCCCATCTTTATAAACTATACAGTTGCATGACAAAAACACAAGGAATGATTTCATATGCAAGATTCGCTAATGAGTAGAAGTTCAGTGGCAATTAATTTTATTGTCATGCAAACGTATTGCTTATAAGGGTGGTAATGCCTGCAGTCAACTCAGAATGAAGAGATCACCAGTATGAACAACAAAACGTTACTCCCAATAAAACTTTACGTGCAGATGAACTGATGCATATTTTGTGATTCCCTTCTAGGATTAATGAGCATGCATCAAGACGCTCTGATGCATGGCTTTGATGGTAGCAAAGCAATTTCATGTGCCAGACTAAAATTTCTCACTCCCTCCCTCACACACCTTACCCAATCACTATATCTGACCTTGGCATTTATTTTCTCCTCCATGGGCTTAAAACGACTGTCTATTGCCTGAACTTCCCTTAGCTTCGGTGCCTGGACTTTCCTCAGCATCGAGAGTTGATTCTTGGACACCTCAACTTCCTTCTTCACATTGTCGAGGTCCTGACGTCCAGTCTCATACTCCTGGGAAAAATGCAGAGCAGAAACAACGCTGTTAAACAAACACAAACAGACACACACACACACACACACACACACACTTTAATTCTGGATCACTCACCAACCATGACTTCTTCTTCTCTAACAACTCAATCATGTCCAGATGTCTCTTCTTTTCATAGTAGCGATTCACATCGAGTTTAATCCTCTCATACCGCTGTTTGGTCCTGTCCAAGAAGTTGCCTTTGTCCCTCACTATGACCTAAAAACAACAACAACACAGTTAACGCAACATATGCACCCTAAAGAACTCAAAATCTGAAGTGGGGTTTTTCCCCTACTGTCTGATATTGGAAGTGATTTACATTCAGAGGTAAACATTGACGGAATGTTGCAGATATTTTATTTGCAAGTTTTGGTGCAGTTTCCTTTTAACAAAGAGAAAGAAGAAAGTCTGAAAACCAGTGACGCTACTATAATCTAAATATTTAACTGTTACTTGGTTGCACACATATGGTACTGTAGCTCAATACTCAATCACAACATGAAATCAGCTGCTATGGCAGCATAAAAGCATAGGCTAATTGATAATGGGAAATAAACTGTGAGCCAAGTTTTTCCCATTTACGCTGCATATTAAACACATAAAGGTGTAGCTATATGACATACTATGGTACCTAGATTTCCAGATGAGCAGATTTTAACTTTCAATAGATTTTAACTTGCGAATAATATATCACTCTCACAATTATTAAAGTAGTAAGGTAATTGTTCCAAATCATTTAAGAAAAGAAAATTACATTTGTAAGATGCACTAGAAGATAACGGGCTGTACAAATAAAATTGACTGGAATAATTTCATTTAAGACTAAGCCTAACATGACTAATATACTCAACTTGTCTTACATTACATTTTTGCAATGTGATTATTGTCTTAAACAATATCTCCAGATTGATCTAGCCACCTGGACATAACAACACTACTGCCTCTGCTAAAAATTTGTGCGAGCTGTATGCTAACCTCCAATTGTCGCTCTTTGCTGCGGAAGTTCTTGAGCTCACAGTGATACTGGTACATCTCCGGTGGTCCAACTGACTTCTCTGTGGCCTCTAACAAGTCAATCTTTGACATCTTAGAAAACTCACCGACTTTGTCCTGTGAGGGTCAAACAATAGCTATATGAACTGTCAAGAGGAAAAACAATTCAGTGATCAAAGCTACAGATTAGTTGTCTTTGTTTGGACCATTCTGTTTTTCAAGGGCTGCCACAAGGGATTTTAGAGTTTCCATTGGTATTATGTGAGGACACCCACAAATGGTGACCTCAACCAAATGCTCTTGTCAATTCACATATTGATTAGGCATCATTTTCCACTGGATGGCGAGGCAATAGATAGATTTAGGTATAGGGTTATCATGTAGAAATTATAGTAAGTACACACCTGAGGAAGAAATTGGCAGAGGTTGCCGACTTGGATCAGCAGGGCCTTGACCTCTTCCTCCACTGCCTTTAGGCTAGATTGTCTTCCATTCAGTGTCCACACAGACACGTTGTTCTCCACAAAGATCTCTCTTTTAATCACTACATTACCACCATTCTTGAACCTAGGAGGACAAAAAGTGAAGGGGCGAGTGAGTCATTTAGATTTTATTTTTTTGAATTTCCGTTACCATTCGTGAAACAAAATGTTGAAATGTCTGGAATGACAATATATCTTATGGAATTTATTTAGTGTGATTTACTTTCAAGAAGGTACGTTGTCTTAAACACCTGCTGTAAAATTTGAATATTTCAGATGTAATCGGTTGCAATTTTATATTACTGAACAGTGGTTATGTGAAATAACTCATTTCCTGAATAAATTTGAGCCACTTTGAAATAATACATCACCACATGTTAGGGAGATTCAAATGCAGTGTGCTTTTGTGACTGTAAGTATAACAAGACTTACAGCTCAATCTCAATAAATCCTTTGTCACAACCACGCTTGACATAAAAGCCAACCTATGGGAATCAAAAAACAGTCATATTAAGAGAGTTGTCAGGCATCATCACAACCAGAAGTCTTTATTCCCTAAATTCATGATATGATGCATTAAGGTTTCTGACATTGGTGAAGGAATATGAAAAAGGTCTTTTACCCACAGAAGCTAGGAATTTCATAGTGACCCATTTAGGCACAATTGTTGGGAGTTTTCATATGAAATGTATCATTTTTATAATCTACATTTCATGTGGTAAATAACATGACACTGTAGATAAGGAAGGCAACTTAAGCGACAAAAGTAAAGCAGTCTCATCTCTAAGTTAGAGACTACCTCATCGAAATCCAGATGACCCCTGACGCTTACCTTATCACCTCTACCCAATATAACAGGCTTCCCACCAAGACCCAGGCATATGGCACAAACAATACTGGATTTGCCAGTTCCATTGGCCCCCACAATCACGTTCAGCTTGGGTCCAGGGCACACCACGGAGTAATCGTAGGTCCTGTTGAAACAGTGGGTAGATACAAAATGTTTAACACACAAGCATACAAAAGTAATATCCGCTAGAAGGACTGTGCATATTAATGAACATTCAGGATGCAGGTACACCAGATTTAGCCACGAGAGTTTTCCTGTTGTCCCTCGCAATTAGGGGGTTTAGTGTCTTGCTCAAGGACAGTTCGACAGACTTCCCGAAGAGCCGAGAATCGAACCTCCAATATCTTGACTACTAGACGCTCACCCTACCCCCTGAACTAAATTAGGACCCAACTCTCCCAATTTAACCTGGCAGTTATTAAGACCAGAGGAACCGTTCACTCAACATCAGCTAGCTCGGACCGAGGTGGTACCATAGCATTGTTTGCAATGTTAGCTTCCCTCATTGAGACTGATTAAATTCCACCGAAATGGAAATGGGTCACATCGATAGCCTACAGGTCAACGATAACTAGTAAAGATAATTTGCAGGGTTGTGGTAAAGCATTCGCTTTAACTCAAGTAGTCCTAACGTCATGCTGTTTTGAGATCAGCAGCAAGTTTGACAAGCTTCGGACGGCTGTAACTTACAAGAAGTTTTTCATGGCGACTCGAACGATAGATCCCGTGACAAAATGACCATATAATCCTTCCACGACCGTTGAATCATGTTGATTACTGGCACCTCTCTCTGCATCGTTGTTTAAACTTGGTATTTGAATACTTGAGCTTCTTGTTCGCTTTCGTTTACCTGGACGTGACATGTCGGACATCTTGATTCAATATCTCGCTTCGTCATTCGCGCCTCTGGTTAAGCTTACGGCAAGAGGCTGATTGGGTGAGAAGTGTCACATGTGTGGTCAGTGGGGCGCGAATCTTTCGGATCTCCCTACCTTGATAATAATCAAAGTTTATTGGTTTTACTGTATGAAAATAAAAGAAATAAAATAATAAAAGAACACACATAAAATGCCAAATTACAGTACACCAAAACTTAAGTGACATACTTCGACTATACAAAACAAAAATCAAACTGGCACACAAGATAAATGTACATGGGGGGTCAAAAATTCCATCTTCCTCAGATAAATTTGACTGATGACTCATTTATGTTGAAACAAGAGGGATCAAGTCCATCAATCCATCCATCGTCAACCGCTTATCCGAAATCGGGTCACGGGGGAACTGGAGCCTATCTCCGTTCTCATTGGGCGAAAGTTGGGGTACACCCTGTATAGGTCGCCAGTCTATCACAGGGCGGGCAGAGCAGTTAGGGGAACAGTGTCTTGCTCAAGGACACCTCGACACGCTTCTCTGCAGGACCGGGGATCGAACCTGCAACCTTCCGATCGCCAGGCGACCACTCTAAGAGGGATCAAGTACTAATTTTTTTGGAAAAAGCTCTCAACCCTTATGAAATTTCATGTGTGCCCTCACCTCGTCTACCCAGCGTTTGTGAGATGGCGGAGCTGCCTTTATCAAATTAAACAAGATCAGTCTCCTCGCCAACAATGATGAGAAAGCTATTACTTTCCTTTGAGTCGCTGTTACTATTGTTTTGTTTGGATATTACCTCAAAGATTGCCATCAGAGGACTGGGCTCTATATCTATATTGCAACTGTATGAAAATGACTTGGAAATTTCCACTCAGAACCCCTCCAGTGTAGGGCAAAAGCAGGTCATGTGACTTATGTTAGCTGGTAACTAGGGCAGGTTGGGTCAGCCCCTGGAGAAAAAAAACCCTTGCCAATTTGTCTCTGGATAAAGGCAATCAATGGAGCACCTCAAATTGCACCAAGCCATGTTGTATATACGCAGAGAAATATTGTATTAATTCTACTGCCCTACATGTCTTGATACATGCTCAATAATCCAGGTAAGGGATCCCAAAAAGGGGAATTGGTTCAACGTCATCAGAAATTTATTCACAAAGGTTTCATCACACAAACGGTGACATCTTCAATCTGAGCTGACTGCAAGCACTCCCCCCCTTTATAAACAGCACATCGCTGTTTGCAAACAGCACATTCTGAAACTGGGTCTTCAGTCTACATACTTCACATATAAGGGGCAATACTACAGGCAGAAGCATGGTCGTGCTATGAGTTCCCCTGTAGTTTCTACTATCTGAATCTTATCAGAGCTTACTGTTCATTAGAGAACAAGCTCGGCATAATTTATTTCCCGAGTCATGTCCTAGAAAATCAATACCCAAGAGATCACCATAACATACAACAAGCAAAGAAAACTTGAGAGTCAATTGATGTGTACCGTTTGCTTTTAATATTTCATGTTCATCTCCAATTGCTTACATGGATTCTCCAAGCTCACGTGTAAAATAACAAAGGTGGTATGACGTGTCTTTGCAATGAAAACGAATGAGGGGTAATACAAATAAATACACAAATGACTCAACTGTAAATAACTGATATCAAAGGAATATATGAAAAAACAGCATTTTTAACAATTGGTAAAACGACGTTATGATGAAGCTGAAAGATAGTAAAACAGATTAACAAACAACAGTGCTGATCGGTACGCATTAATAAATTTCGTCAAATCCAGAACAAACGTTATTAGTACTATTTATTGCCGAATTTAAGGATACATCTACCCGGCATTAAAGGTGCATGCATCTCCCGCCGGGCAGGTCGATCCCAGCACAAGATCAACAAGGCTCGAATTAATGAATTGTGGTTAGATCAGAATCGCCTCTATACTCATAGTCCTTCGTGAAACCTGAGATAACCCAAATCCACTTCGAACTAGTATATCTGATCAATTCATCACCTCTGACCACAATTTATTGTGGAGGCCCTGAAGTCTGTGTTGCCTCTTGCACATTGCCACTGAGACTAGCACGCAAGTTTCTATCATTTCTGGATCAGAGCAGGACCAGACCCCAACCAGATCAAATAAGATCACTGTGTAGATTTAGATTACAAATAAACAAAACAAAAACAAAAAAACACAGATTAACGATCACGCTCCAATCACTCGCACATACATCCTCCATTCGCTCACACACACGTACAATAAAATGCGGGGAACGGGGAACATCCGCATTTATTCAGCGCAGTGAATCATGGGAAATTTGAACTAGATTTCCGGTTTATCGCCATCGTGTGGTGGCGAATTGACATCACTATCTGAAGTAAGTAGTACTAGTTATCACAAAAAAGGTGACATGGTTCAACTGGATAAGAAGTTTATTCAAAACGTTTCACACTCAGACAGTTGACATATTCAGTCTGAAGCGCTTCAGTCTAGTACTAGCTACTGTGAGTTCACGGATTGCGGACCTCTCAGTAGTAGTTGTGAGTTTGAGAAGCAACCTATCAGATCAGACATGTCCTTTTGCCATTACCTCGCCCCAATAT
>OMLC01098618.1:0-14287 GCA_900302585.1 Regalecus glesne
GCCATCCTGATGCTGTCCAAGAGGATGGAACAACACAGGAAAGCCAACACGTCAGGCCTGGACTCTGCGGTCTACACCCACCTACAGGCTAGTGGCCACTCTTTCAAGGATGATGATGTTCACATCCCTGATAGGGAGGAACACTGGTTTGAAAGGCGTGTCAAAGAGGCCATTTATGTTAAGAAGGAACGACCATCATTGAAAAGGGGTGGGGGCCTGAGAGTACATCTGTCATCATCTGAGAATGCTGTGATTGTAAATATTCCTCAATTATTTGTGAGTAGTGCTCATTACCACTGGATATGAAGTCAATGATCAATTTACATATGAAACCAGCCTTTTGTTGTGTGGTATCACTATATTGTTCATAAAGGTGGGAATACTTGCCGTCAGCTCAGACTGATGTCACCTGTTTGAGTGATGAAACGTTTCTGATTAAACTTCTGATCCATTTGAACCTATTCACCTTTCTCGTGATTATCTGACCTTGTTCTTTAATTTCATTATTCCTGATAGCAGAAATTGGGGCAGCATAGCTCAGTGGGTAGAGTGGTCGTCTGGCAATCTAAAGGTTACAGGTTCGATTCTCGGCCCTGCAGAAAGTTTGTCGAGTTGTTCTTGAGCAAGACACAGAATCCCTAACTCAATGGTGCTCAATACGTCGATCACGTTCTATTAGTTTATCGCAAAGATAGTGTGGGTAGATCGCATGGCAATAAAAAATAGATGTGAGTCTATCATCCATCCCGTCACCTGATTGATATATGGAGTGACGGGATGGATGATAGGCTGACGTCTATTTTTTCGGCCTTGCCCCAACTACTCCCTGAGTGCCAAATGGTGGCAGCTCACTACTCCTATATAATAAGATGGGTTAAAATGCAGAGAATATCAAATTTCTCCTGGCGGGACATATAAGGGATTCTAAACCGTGCACATCAGAGGAGTGTACATTGTACCGAAAGTTTGGTTCCTTCTTTGTTGCTTGACGGTATTTTGAAATATGCAGACAACACAAAACCTGAATAGATAGTTGCTTTGAGTGCCACAGGAATGCTGATGTCATGCGAGTATGACATTGACATGATGCTCGCCGCCTAGACGAAGGATAAAAGGGTAAAGCCGGCTAATAACACAATCTACACCAGATTAGACATAAAAGCCATGCAAGAGCAACAGTTTCAACAGTTTTATGTTCATATCCTAGTCAGAATCATTACCAAAATAACTAACCACTGCTAATTAACTGCCAATGTAATTATCTTACTTATCTGATCCATACAGCACGGTACATAAAATGATGTAAAATCTCCCTGATAGGTGACCAAATCCGCAGATAGGAATCTTCCTCCAGAAGTCCAGGCCGTATTGTCTTTCCAGCAAAAGACAGGTGGTCCTTATGGGGGCTGGGACCAATATGACCACCAAGTCTTCCTGAAGGTAATACCGTTATCATTATCATTTTAAATGAAAAATGGCATGTCAATGTTGTCAGTAACAGTGAGCTGAACTCTCAGTGAATACTCAAAGATGGGCCTTATTGGGATTCTGCAGCGGAACTTATAAGGCTTAGTTAGTGATCTACTAAAAATCTCCTCAACATAACATTTTTTTGGGGAGCAGAGAAAAATTGCCTATACAAATCCTGTTCCATTCATATCAGTACCAGCAAAAAATACGTCTAGCCCTTTAAGTCAGTCCTGTCTATCTGATTTTCATAAACCAAAAGGACACAGTAACAGTAATAAGTATTATCTCTGTGATAAAGGGATAATTTGATGCATTGTGTTCACATAAGATAACTTAAAAGTTGTGGATGAAAGGGTGATGGAAAAAAAGGAAACCTGAGCCTAAATCTAACCTTGGGCTGACTGTTTTTTAATGCAATGAAATAAAAAGCAATGTTCGGTGGCCCTTAAATGCAAATCATAACAACAAATAGGAAAACACATCAGCAAATCAAAAAACACAAAAGCATATAGGAAATCACAATGACAAATAGGGAATCCCAAAAGCAACACACACCAGGACATAGGAAAAAACAACAACTCACAAATCACAATGGCAAATAACAGAACACAATGATAAATTGCTAAACTGATTGAGAAAAGAGAAAACACAATCCAAAAACAGAAAGCACAACCTTAAATCAGAAAACATGACAGCATTAATGGTTCATTTGAACTGGAAAGTCAAAATTTCTGGAATGCTCCCCGTAAGTTGTTTTTCTGACTCCAAAAGTTGGAAGAACCTCACCAACCTTGACCTCAAAATCCAAGATAGCCGTTCCATACATCAACATTGAGTGAAAGCTGTAATAAAATATTGCTTATTAGCACCTCTGTCTTATTTGTGTCTCATTAAATCAATTGAACACACAGTGCTCTCTAACTTCTATCTATGGCCATGTTCTAAATGTGTTAATGCACAGAAACTATTTCATAATACATTGTTATCAACTGGAATTGCTTAAAATGGCTAACCTGGCTAGAAGTGATAATTAGAGGCGTGCATCTTGGTTTTTCAACTTGTACTTGAACACGGTCAATGATGATGCCATTCCAAGCTTTGACTTCCGACGTAATTGGAATACATTACAACTAATACAGAAAAAGATGAGTGCCTATTGACAAGGATTGTCACTGATTTGGACATATTTCATGCTCAAACTACAAAGTGATTCCAGTGTTACACTGAAACATGTGAACTATCAGATTATGTGACCCGGTTTTTAAAACACTCTATTTCAGATAGGATATGAAAGTCGGATTGATAATAGCGATATTGATATTGATATAGCAGTCAGATTACCATAAAATTAGAAATTGGCAAGATTAGGCATTCTGTTTAAGACTGTTAGATTTTGATTTGGGTTTGGTATGGTTTAATTTGGATTAGCATCTAGTGTACTAAGGGGCGGCATGGCTCAGTGGGTAGAGCGGTCGCCTGGCGATCGGAAGGTTGCAGGTTCGATCCCCGGTCCTGCAGATAAGCATGTCGAGGTGTCCATGAGCAAGACACCGTACCCCTAACTGCTCTGCTCTGTGATAGACTGGCGAACTATGCAGGGTGTACCCCGCCTCTCGCCCAATGAGAATGGAGATAGGCTCCAGTTCCCCCGCGACCCGATTTCGGATAAGCGGTTGACAATGGATGGATGGATCTAGTGTACAGCCAGAATAGCAAATTTTAAGGAGAGGGTCACATAATTGATGGGTCACAGATTTTGGTGAAAAACCTGAGCTGTGTTTATCTGCTGTTCTCATTTGTAAACATGAGCATTACCAAAAATTCATTTCTTGAGATTATCAGAAATTATTTTGATGGAGATCACAAATTGGCAGGGATACCCACAGTTTTTGGTTCTGCTCTCTTAGTATTGTTTCTTCCTCTCATACCTTGAATAGTTTGACATATTTTTTTTAACATGACTCCTTCCACAAAGACACACGGAAGAGGGAGGATTAACTATCGCCTTTGTAGAAAAAGAAAATCAAGGATTCTTCCATCTCCAAGGAAGAGCTTGATTCAGCTATTGCTAATGGCATAAGGCTAGCGCTCCACGAGCAACAACATGGTCTAGTGGCAGTAACTTCGACTGTCAGGAAAGCTGTGGACTCTATCCTTGTCCCAGCACTGTTGGATTTATGAACTGAAATCCAAAAGACTAAGGAATCTGTGAAGGAAATTGGCAGGGAACTTGAAAATGTTGCCAAATCTACTAAAAGGGCCCAAGACTGCTTGGACTCTGTTCAGGCAGCTACATGAGAGGATACCCAATCGGCTATCGAGCTAAAAGCACAGCTACCAAGTTGACTGATCTGGGGGACCGGCGACGAAGGAATAACCTAAAGCTGGTTGGCTTACTAGAAGCAGCGGAGGGGTCGGATACAGTTGGCTACCTTAAGGATAACTTACCCAAGTCAATCCCTTCATTGGTCGACTGAGACATTAACATTGAACAGGCAAATCCTGTATATGATGGAAGAGACGCTAACTCCATCTTCACCCTCATCTTCAGATTATTGAGTTGGCAAGACAGATTGGCTATCCTTAACGGGGCCTGTCAAGTTTATTTAGTGAAGTACACTTTTAACAGGGGCACCTGCCAGTCTCCGACTGATCTGGCACCAACAGGTCACATGTTTCTGTTCTTCCTGGATTACAGTCCAGCGACTACAGCAAAGAGAAAGAGCTTCAGTTCTGCCATGAAGAAAGCTAAAGGCACGGCCTTGGAGCCATTCCTCATTTACCCTGCGTGGATTAAGCTGAAGTATAAAGGTGAAAAGAAGACGTTCGACTCCCCTGAAGCCACCAAAAATGTCATCAACGCTCTTCCATGAAGATCCACCTCCACAGCGGTTGGACGCGAGGGTGGAGCTACAGCCTCAACTACGATCATCAAGAACCACTTCATCACTTTCTTAACGTATGTGTGATATACGAATGGACTGTCTCAGTATTCCTACTACAAAGTATTTGGGAATGTTTAGAATGTGATATTAGTTGGGCTAGCAATTATATCTTCTGACTGTTGCTTCCAGTGCTAGTTCTGTGCTATTAGCCTGCTATTAGCCTAGCTTCACCGGTTCGAGGTGTGATAAATTTTGCTTTCATTTGACAATGTGGGCACATCTGATACTATAGCCACGTGTTGGTGTGCATTGGTCACAAACCACACAATGCATATGTTTTCATAGACCTACAGTTTTTTTCTCTGTGTTTGTTTTTGTACATAGTTGTTTTTTTTTTGCCCAACCCTTCCCCATTACAGACATATTTGTACTCTTTGTTAGAACAGTACATCTGTAGTACATCAGCTGTACATCTGTACAGACAGGATGATCACACACATACACTTTATATTCTAACACGCTTATATTTTAAGGCAGATCTTAGGTTTATAGTATACCTATGCAGTCTTTGAATATCTTATCACTGAATGTGAATGGCTTAAACTCTGCTATCAAGCAAACTCATGTTCTGGATAGACATTACCCTGATTCTAGAAATGCACCTAAAACAATGTGTTGGCATTTAAACACATCTTTTCTATCCAATGCTAGATTTCTTAGTTCACTCAAAGATCAAATAAAATATTTTTAGATATTAACACAAAGGATTGCTCCAATACACAAATGCTATGGGAAGCCACAAAGTGCTTTATTCGTGGTTTCTGTATTTCATTCTCCTCAATTCTGGCAATAACCAAAGCTTCCCAGATCACAAATCTTGAAAACCAAATAGAATCATTAGAGAATTTACAAAAACATAGCTTTTCAGAGGATCAATCTAAACTGCTAACATCTTTGAAGCATGAATACAAGACAGTGGCTGGCTCAAAGGCAGAATTTATCCTTCATAGAACTAGACAAACTTATTATTTTAAGTCAGAGGCCTAATCACTTAGAAATCTATGAAAATCAACATAAATCAGAAAATGTTTATGATTAACTTAGCTGTAAACATTTTCTTGGCAAATTGGAGCTTCCCTGCCTTGAACAAGCAGACCAAGATAATCTGGAAGCTGAGTTAGAGCTGGCTGAGCTACATAGAGCTTTGAAATGAATAAAGGCAAATCGCTGGGCTCGGATGGTCTCCCACCAGAGCTCTATGTAGAACTATGTGACATGGTTCATGCTTGATTCTTTCAATTTTGCAATCAAGAGTGGAAACTTCCATAGAGATCAAAAAACAGGACTCATCACATCACTGTTGAAAAGGGAAAAGATCCATTTGAATGTATTTGTTCTTTTCTATTTATGAAGGCATGGACCAAGCACAGTGGTCAACCAGCCTACAAGAGAGAAGCTAAGCTGTACATGCCAGATAAAAGCTGGGAGGAGATTGAGCTGCATGAAGAATGGTATCAGGAGCTGATCTACCTACAGGACAAGAAGAGAGAGGTAGATAGAAAATAACAAAACCTGTTCAATATTTATCGAGGAAAGCAGAGGCTTGATATTTTTTCTGCAAAAGCATACAAGGAGGGTTTCCTGGAGCCACAGATAAAGGAAGATCTTGTCATTCCGCTGACCTTCCTCTACACTGTAAAAATGCCTTGCTGTGTATTAAGGAAAAAGACCTGCATTCTGGTTTCGGCAATCCATAGAGTTGGAATGTTTCTGTGTGCAGCTTTATACACCGACCAGAAATGGTAGTGCCCTCTCAGACAGTTTGTGATTAAAAACATGATTTGATTTCTACCTGATGATTCCAGCTCTTATTGAGGGTTTTCTGTTTAAAATTTTGAAAATTGATAAAGAATCATTGGATGCACTAGAATCATGAACACACTCTTTCAAATGAACATAATACACCCTATAGAATATAGGACATGTGAAATCCCTTATGCATGGAGGATTTTCCATCTCATATTTATCTTTCTAAGTGGCATTCTAGTAATATCTTATCTCATAAGAGCTTGTGGCTATTGCACATTGGTGTCCTTAAGGATTACAAGCACTACCTTTTTTTCATTTGCTTTTAGTTTCAATCCAGATAGAAGTAGATATTAAGTTTAAAGGAGAGTGAAATAACCACTTCAATTAAAACATTTCCTCTCTTTAAAAGTATAATAAAGTTAGTAGCTATATGAACCACAATCCCCGGTTTCTGGTTTGGTCCCCATATTCCACTTCTCCTTTATTACCAGGCCATTCAGCAGTGGAAAGCAAACAGGGATCGAGAGCACCAGACCCAAAAAAAGAGCCAGGAGGAGTCGGAAGAAGCAGAGAGCAAGGAAAGGGAGGCCAAGACAAAGGCCCAGAGACATAGGTGAGTCAAGGATTGAACAGGATCATAGTTGTGGTAATCATGGGTGCAAAAAAATACAAGCAGATTTTGGATGTTAGAAGGAGAATGGATAGAGATGCTGACTTCAAGGTTGAACAAATTAAGCAAAAGGACAGCAAAGTCCTCATAATTTACTAAATCTACCAAAATTCCATTGTGGTTTAAACGTCTCACTGATAAAGGGAGACTAAAGGGTAACCGTTTGAAGCATAAAATATCATATTCACTATAATGTTGTCTCTATTCAACCGTCTTCCATTTCAGGAATGAGGAGAGGAAAGAGGCAGCACAGCGTCTGGGGGAGTGGAGGGAACAGAAGAAGAGAAAAGAGGAACAGGAACATGAAAAGAGGCTTACTAAGGAGATAATGCAAAGGACACAAGCAAAGGTGTGTGTGAGCATATGCGGTGTTGCTCCTTTAGTTACATATGCAGTTGCATGTGATGTTGATATCATGCATGTATATGTTTTACCTTATGTGTATTCATATAAAGTATTTGTCAAGAGATGCCCCACCCTAGCCCCATCAGTAAATGAACATTGGCGTATGTGGTTGCATGTTTGGCCATATGCTGTTTATTGGCCCATGGGCCGTGCCCTAGTAAACGGCTTGACAAAACATTTAGTCAATAACGTTTTTTTAAATCTGTCAGGAGGAGCGTCGTCGCCAGCTCGAGGTGAAGCTTATTATTGAGGAGCAGCTTCGACTGAGGAGGGAGGAGGAAGTGGAACAGGAGAGGAGGAAAAGAGATGAGGAACTGAGAGAAATGGAGGTGAAAAGGAAAAAGGCAGCTGTGGCCATCAGACAGTCTCATGAAAAGGTAAAGCTTCTGGAATAATGTGAATATGGGTTACTTTAAGCAATATCAACATCAAGCAACCCATCACTAAATTAACGAATGATGGGAAAACAATCTTTAAGTGTTTCTGCTATTTTATAGGATCTCCACAGGGTGGAACTGAAGCTTCTGGAGAAACAGCTCAAGGAGCAACAAGAGACAGAGAGACAGAAGAGAATTGCTGCCAAGATCAAGGAGAAGGTAAAGATTGAATGCCTTAGGAAAACCACTGAAGAAAAATTATTGAACTTGAGTTTCACCCTCTTGGAGTTGTATAGCTCAGTGGGTAGAGTGGTTGAATGTTAAAGCCCCGCACTTACAGAGAAGGCCTTGACCAAGACACTGTTCTCCTAATTCCTTTGCCCTGTGATGGACTGGGGACCCTTCTATGGTGTATCCCTGTGTTTTGGCCAAGAAGAGCTAAGATAGGCTCCAGTTCCCCCGTGATCCTACTTCAGATGAGTAGTTGACAATAGATTGATGGATAGAGTTTCTCTCTCCTTGTTGAATGGTCATTTTATGGGTAAATCTATTTTTAAAAGATTGATATCTAGCCATTGTGTGTCCATTTTTATGCCTCTTTGCTGAAATCAGCTGTGGCTAGAGCAATTATGTCTTCTGGCTGTCCGTATGCACGTCCCATTTTCATGAATACAATATCTCAGGAACAGCTTGAAGGAATAGCTTCAAATTTGACGCGAACATCCACTTGGACTCAATGATGAACTGATAAGATTTTGTTTGCCAAAAGTCACTATGACATCAGTTGATCCCATTCTTGTGAATGTGATATCCCAGGTATCCCTGTATAGATTTTTTTTAACATTGGCACCACCATCCACCTGGACTCAACTGATTAGAATTTGGTGGTCAAAGGTCGAGGTCACTGACCTCACAAAACATTTTCATTTAAATAAACCGATTCATTTTCGCTTTTACAACAAGTAAGAAAGAAAGAAGGGAAAGGATTCCCTTATCAGTCCCGCAAGGGGAAATTGGGATTTCTCTGCATTTTTGACCCAACCTATTGCATAGGAGCAGTGAGCTGCCAACATATGGTGCTCGGGGAGCAGTTAGGGGTTAAGTGTCTTGCTCAAGGACACCTCGACATGCTGTATGCAGGACCGGGGATCGAACCTGCAACCTTCTGATTGCTAGACGACCGCTCTACCCACTGAGCTATGCCCCCCCATTCCTCAAGTAGATAAATATCCAATTAACAATACCCAAAACAAACAAACAACCACCCCCCCCACACACACACACAAACAATGGCTCAGTTACACATATACATGGCGGGTGAAAAAAAGTACAAAATGCGCAACAGTATGCCCTCTCTTATGACCTTTCAGGAATTCCTTTAACAAAATGGCTGAGATATTCAGATCAAGGTCATTCATATTTCAAATAAGGTTCCAAAACTTTATAAAATTATTTTGATTTGGAATGTATGTTATGTATGTCATGTTAAATATTCTAAGGGCACCAAATCGAACAGCAACTTAGGCCAACCTCTAACTGTTGGATCTCTATCACTTATCCACTGCAATAAAATATTCTTCCTAGCTACATATCTAGGAATACAATAGTCTGATTTGTTAAAAAAAACATATCTGGCTGGAGGCCTAGAATAAGAGAGATTGGGTTCATCTTTAGCTTCAGTCCTAATCACAAAAAGAGGTAAATCAGTTCAACTGGATCACAAGTTTATTTAGAAAGGTTTCATCACTCACCAGGTGACTTCTTCAGTCTGAGCTGAAGGAAAACATCCCCCTCCTTATAAACAGCACATTGATACCACACAACAATAGGCTGGGTTCATATTCAAGTTGGGTGATCAACTGCACATTCAGGGGTAATGAGCACCATTCACAAAGGATTGGGGATTATTTGCAATCACGGTATTGTAACATGCCGACAGATGTACTCTCAGGCCACCACCCCTATTCAAAGACGGTCGTTCCCTCTTCACATAAATGACCTCCTTCACCCCCCTTTCAAACCAGCGTTCCTCCCTATCAAGAATGTGAACATCCTGATCTTGAATGATGTAGATGGGTGTAGACCTCACAGTCCTGGGCTGAGGTGTTGGCTCTCCTGTGTTGTTCCATCCTCTTAGCCTGCGTCTGTTTGGTCTCCCTGATGTAAAGGTCACTGCAGTCCTCCTGGCATTTAACAGCACATTACTCTGTGCCAGGGGACTTTGATGCAGTAAGTTTATGGGGCTTGAAAGCAGCTGAGATGCGATCTATGGAAAATTTGCATCTCAACTGTTCCGAAACTCCCGCCACATATGGAATCGCCACCGGTCTACACCTGGGCGGCTCCACTCTACCCCTTACTTGACTGGTGCACTCTTTGGGAGGCTTCCTGGCTTTAACAAACTCCCAGTTAGAGTAACCACACTTAACCAGGGCCTGTTTAGTATGGGATTTCTCTTCCTCCCTGGTCACTCAGTCAGTGTCGGCCCGATGGTATTAAACAGGCCCTGGTTAAGTGTGGTTACCCTAACTGGGCGTTTGTTAAACCCAGGAAGCCTCCCAGACAGAGCTCCAGCCAAGTGGAGGGAGAGGAGGAGCCAAAGC
Organism: Regalecus glesne; assembly: GCA_900302585.1. Lineage (NCBI taxonomy): Eukaryota > Metazoa > Chordata > Actinopteri > Lampriformes > Regalecidae > Regalecus > Regalecus glesne. The sequence continues at coordinate 10,220 of OMLC01098618.1, forward strand.
GCAGACTGGTAGTGATTACGTATGTGGCGGGAGTGTTGGAACAGTTGAGACGCGTATTTTCAAAACAACGTGTCTCCGTTGCTTTCAAACCCCTGAACACACTGCGGCAAAGGTTGGTCCACTCCGAGGGTCGGGTCCCCTGGCATCTGTTTGGTCTCCCCGATGTACAAGTCACTGCAGTCCTGGCATTTAACAGCGTGCACTGGATTACTCTGTGCCGGGGGACCCCATCCTTGGGGTGAACCAACTTTGGACCAACAACGCATGGCAACTGCAAAGTCCGGTTTCTAATGGCTTGCAAGACCGTGATAACTTTGCTGTAAATAGCTTTAGTGAGGTTATCAGTTATCTTGTCAGAAGCTCGAATAAGTCTTGAATCCATGGCATTTGCACTATCTGTTAGCTCACTGCTTGCAGGAGAACTGGACTTTGACATTTTTTAAAAATTTTTCTCCATACCTTGACCTTTCATCTTCATGTGGCAGTATGATAATGCCAGCTGTTAAAAATCCATCCATTGTCAACCGCTTATCCGAAATTGGGTCGCGGGGGAACTAGAGCCTATCTCAGTTCTCATTGGGCGAAAGGCGGGTTATACCCTGCATAGGCCGCCAGTCTATCACAGGGCAGAGCAATTAGGGGAATAGGGTCTTGCTCAAGGACAACTCGACATGCTTCTCTGCAGATGTGGGGATTGAACCTGCAACCTTCCAATCACCAGACAACCACTCTATCCACTGAGCCATGCCGCCCCTTAGTTGTTAATAATATAAAACAAAATAATCAAAGATCAAACACTTAAAAGTTTGAATTAAACTATCTTATAATTATCATATAGTATAACAAATATAACAATATTTGTCCCCTACTCAGGTGGAGAGCAACATCAGCCGAGACCCCTCCAGATTGACCCGAGCCACCAAGGGTTGGAATGAGCGAATGAAACATATTGGGCCCTCTGGAGGGGGAGCTGTTCTACACACGTTTCACAGGTCTGACTGAATTGAAGTTATTTGCATGCAGGAAAATGTAGCTGATGAAGTGCTGAATCATGTTTATTTAATTGTCTCTGATTGTAATTTTAATAATTTACTTTAAAAGAAAAACAAATGCACATGCAGCAACATAAACTGGAAATTAAAAAATTTAGATGTTTATTGCTAATAAACATAATTTATACACAGATTGAAAGAATGATGGGCTGTGGCAGTATATTGTGATTGTAATAATCAAATCTTATTCTAAAGGGGCCTCCGGTGGTGTAGGTTAAGGCACCCATGTTCAGTGCATCTCTGCATCATACATTTGAATGTCCGAATCCTGGCTGCACCATTTCCAACCACAGCCGGAGGTCCAAAGTTAGTGGGGCATAATTGGCTAAGCCCCAAATGGGTATAGAGTTTAGGTTGAATAAAAGTATTCTAGGTTCGCTAGTGTCCCCTTCAGGTCGTCCAGATGCTTGCGGTTTAGTGAACGGAGAGTACTCTGCTTTGTTCTCCTCTGATGGCAAAGCACTGTGCTTTCCCCTGCGAGACCGCGATGTGCGAAATAGCGAGGGCTATTTGTCATGTGACTTGGAGGACTCACATGCTACGGCTTCCTCCTTCCTGTCGACAATCTAGAGGGGTATCAAAGCGAATGACCCAGCAGTAGGCAACAAGGGGAATTCGGGTGGGAAAAAAAGGAGATATAAATGATAAAATAAGTACATAAATAAAGAAATAAAAATCTTATCTAAAAAATTGTTTTCCTACTTCATGATTTTTGAGTAGTTAAAGAACAAGCATTGAAATTGAAACGGCAAGACGTTGATTTCTTCTAATGTGTCATTTCAGAGCAATACCCAGCTGGAGACAAGGTCTATGATATCAAACAAATGAAACAAGGTCTAACATTTGACATTTCATGATTTATTCAAGTGTCCTCTTTTTCGTAAGACAAGAACGTATTTGAGTGATTTCATAAATTATTCAATACACAATTACGTTAATAGATAATGTTCTATTGTGGATCTTGGTTTGTGTTGCTTTCTGCTACCTGTATTTGTACAGTATTTGTATATATAATTAGGTCAATGATTGTGTACTAAATAAAAAATGTCAGTTTTTTTCCATTCTTTCTTTTTTGATTTTGTAAATCGGGATAATTTCCCCAAATCATGCAAGATGCCTAGTAGGGGGTGTAATGTCTCTGATGTAGTTCATTCGGACTAGTTTCTAAAAGTTTGCCTGAGGTCGGAATTGCTTTGCTTAGCTCTAGCCTAGCAACACCCCAGAGAGTTTAATCAGTTCATTAAAAGTTAAATAGGGAAAAAAAAGTTTCCTCACTCAGCAAAGTGACTTTGTCAGTCTCAGCTAACTATACTTAGGTATACCCAACCTTATAAACAGTAGTTGCATGGCAAACAAACTGTCAATATAACACAGATTTTAAATGCAAAATGGCCATACATACTATTCATAGAAGACTAGGAAACTACTACAATCAGTGTTGTGAAATGACAATAGATGTACTCTTGCCCCCCCTCCCATTTTAAGGATGGTCATTTTCACATAGATGACCTCTTTTTGATTAATTCAATGCATCAGTACTGTTTATGATTTTGTAGATACTTGCAGTCAGATAAAAAGTGACAGTGTTACCCCAAACTTTAGTGTCCACATGAACTGATTCTAGGAATTCCACAACTATCTATAGAGTGTGAATTGGGAGAGTGATAGCTCAGTCATAGGGCGCACACTCTAGGAACTGATGAGCCAGAGGCAGCGAGTTTGAACCCACCACGGGGCACCAGGAAGAGCATCTGGGCTTTATTCCCCAACCTCCATAGAAGGCTGTGTCCCCCCCAACAACGTGGGGACTAATCGTGACATGTAAAACGGACTTCATTATTTACTGCACACTGTCATTTACCGACAGGCAAAATTTATCAGATGTAGATACCCGGAAGCCATTGTCCAAGGAAGCCTCGCCGTCAAACATGACGGGTCTCCATTCTTTGACATTCAGCCAATTTAAGTGACTACTCACCTGCAGGACAATTAGCAAATGTTGATGGTTATAATTCACGGCAGTCTTGTCCATGTGTGCATGCATGTTGTGTTATCACTGTCATTGCCAGCCAGGTGAGGACTTTACTTTTCTGCAACAGAATCGTGCTATGATCTTCGCAAATGACTGGGGCGGCATGGCTCAGTGGGTAGAGCGGTTGCCTGGCAATCGGAACGTTGCAGGTTCGATTCCTGGCCCTGCATACAGCATGTCGAGGTGTCCTTGAGCAAGATATTAAACCCTAAATGCTGCAATATGCTGGCAGCTCACTGCTCCTATACAATAGGTCTGGTCAAAAATGCAGAGAACAAATTTCCCCTTGCGGGACTGATAAGGGAATCATTATTAAAGAGGGTTTTCTTCAGGGGTTAAATTGTGATTTGTTATGTGGGGGGGCTGTTTTAATATGGGTGCACGTGCATGTATGATACATGCACGTGCACCATGATAATATAATTCTGTAACTTAAAAATGAAAGGAATTAATTCCGTTCCACAATAATGTCTGGCGGGGGATAAAAACAACAACAACTGTACTACATTGTTCGGTCATGTTTGTTTGTCGATTCGGTGGATAGCTTGCCTGGCATGGTACATTTTCTTTTTTTTTTTTTAAAGAAACTTTATTTTCAATTTCAGGAAATATAATAAGGGCAGCATGGCTCCCTGGGTAGAGCGGTCGTCTGGCGATTGGAAGGTTGGAGACACTGTTCCCCTAACTCCTCTGCCCTGTCATAGACTGGCGACCTATACAGGGTGTACCCACCCTCTTGCCCAATGAAAACAGAGATAGGCTCCAGTTCCCCCGGGACCCGATTTCGGATAAGCGGTTGACAATGGACGGATGGAAACATAATAATATAAAGGACCGGCAACAGTCAGCAGTATAAAACATAGAAGTACACAGGCATCATCATATTTCAAAATACAATGATAACCTATTCATAGAAATACTTAAATAAAATGCAAGCCATTCAAGATATTAACAATTTCACTAAACATACTAGGGAAGCAATAC
>OMLC01098625.1:0-19073 GCA_900302585.1 Regalecus glesne
TTATCCATCCATCCATCCATCGTCAACCGCTTATCCGGTGTCGGGTCGCGGAGGTAGCAGATTTCAGCCGGGACCTCCAAGCTTTCCTTTCCCTTGCAACATCCACTAGCTCTGATTGGGGGATCTCAAAGCGTTCCCAGGCCAGTGTGGAGATATAATCCCTCCATCTGGTCCTTGGTCTACCCAGTGGCATTCTCCCAGCTGGACGTGCCTGAAAAACCTCTTTTGGGAGGCGATCAGGTGGCATCCTTACTAGATGCCCGAACCACCTCAACTGGCTCCTTTCTATTTGTAGGACCGTGGCTCTACTCCGAGTCCCTCACGTATGTCTGAGCTTCTCACCCTATCTCTAAGGGAGACACCAGACACCCTCTTAAGAAACCTCATCTCAGCTGATTGTATCCGTGATCTTGTTCTTTCAGTCATGACCCAGCTTTCATGGCCATAGGAGAGAGTGTGCACAAACATTGACCGGTAGATCGACAGCTTTGCCTTCTGGCTCAGCTCTCTCTTGGTAACAATGGTTTGGTACAGGGAGCGCAATACTGCTCCAGCAGCTCAAATTCTCCGGTCCAACCCATGCTCCATTCTCCCCTCACTTGAGAACAAGACCCCCAGATACTTGAACTCCCTCACTTGGGGCAAGGACTCATTCCCTACTCGGATTGGACAATCCTCTGGTGTCCTGCTTAGAACCATAATTTATGTATATGCAATGAAAAATAAAGATGAACTTTTTTACTACCATACAACAAAGGCAATTACAAGGAGTTCAAGTATCTCAGGGTCAGGGTGAGAAGCTCAGACATACGCGAGGGACTCGGTCCTACAAATAGAAACGAGCCAGTTGAGGTGGTTCGGGCATCTAATAAGGATGCCACCTGATCACCTCCCAAAAGAGGTTTTTCAGGCACGTCCAGCTGGGAGAAGGCCATGGGGTAGACCAAGGACCAGATGAAGGGATTATATCTCACCACTGGCCTGGGAAAGTTTTTAGATCCCCCAACCAGAGCTAGGGGATGTAGCAAGCGAAAGGAAAGCTTGGAGGTCCCGGCTGAAATCTGCTATCTCCACGACCTGACACCGGATAAGCGGTTGACGGTGGATGGACAAGACGGACAGATGGAATGTGTTCTCTGCCCTAACAACTCAGGGGGGGGTTTAGGGATTCAGTGTCTTGCTCAAGGACACTTTGAAATATTTTCTGTAGGACCAGTATTCGAACCACCAATCTCTGATTACTATATAAGAAGAAATAAATTTACCATTTACTAAATGACTTGGCTCTCCTATGCTGGCGGATGGGGATGGCGCAGCATAGGAGAGCCAACACGTCAGGTCAGGACTCTGCGGTCTACACCCACCTACGGGCGAGTGGCCACTCATTCAAGGATGATGATGTTCACATCCTTGAGGGAACGACCGTCTTTGAATAGGGGTGGTGGCCTGAGAATACATCTGTCGGCGTCATACAGTGCCGTGAACGCAAACATTCCCCAATCCTTTGTGAATGGTTCTCATTGCTACTGAATGTGCTGTTGATCACCTAACTTGCATATGATACCAGCCTATTGTTATGTGGCATCAAGGTACCGTTTATAAGGAGGGGGATGTTTGTCTTCAGCTCAGACTGAAGAAGTCACCTGGTGAGTGACGAAATGTATCTCAATCAGTGTTACCATGTTTGAGGATGTACATTATGGTTTTGTTTGAATTTCGATCCAACATCTATCTGAATATGGACAAACTCAATCAGTTTGTTGAGATCAAGGTTTCAGAGATCTGTACAGCATCTGAGGAGGTGTTCTTGTCTAAAATGTCCCAGCAAGCCACGTCCCTCTAACAAATCAGATTCAATGGGAAGGAAGAACAAAAAGAAACTTTCAGGCTGACATCAACTTCATGTACTCATTTTGACAAGCATGAAATTCACCCAATGTGAGCCCTTATTTAGAGTACCCTTGTCTCCTTCAGCCAAATGACAGTATTGACGAAGAAAAAACTTTATCCATCCATCCATCCGTCTATCCATCCATCCATCCATCCGTCAACCGCTTATCCGAAATCGGGTCGCAGGGGAACTGGAGCCTATCTCCATTCTCATTGGGTGAAAGGCAGGGTACACCCTGTATAGGTCAACAGTCTATCATAGGGCAGAGCAGTTAGGGGAACAATGTCTTGCTCAAGGACTGCCCGACACGATTCTCTATAGGACCGGGGATCAAACCTGCAACCTTCCGATCGCCTGCTCTACCCACTGAGCCATGTTTAAGAGAAGTGAGCAACCACCATATGGCGCTTGAGGAGCAGTTAGAGGCTCAGTGTTATGCTCAAGTACATCTCAGCATAGTTTCTGCAGGACCAGGGATTGAACCTTCAACCTTCTGATTACCAGACGACCACTCTACCCACAGACCTGTGCAGCCCCAACTTTATTTATTGTCATTGTAAATACGTACACCATTTTTTTCTTCAATATTTAACTCATCCTATTGTATAGGCGCAGTGTGCAGCTGCAGCACCTGGGGACTACATCCAGCTCTTTTTCCTATTGCTCTTGTCAGGGGTAAAGACAGGAATATTAACCCTAACACGCCTTTCTTTGATAGTCAAGAAAACCGAAGCACCCTGAAAGGAACCTAAGCAGACACAGGAAAAACATATGAACATGATACAGGAAAGCAGGACAGCCAGGGGATCCATCCATAGTGTAAGCATGATTAATAATAATAATAATAATAATAATAATTCCTTTATCAGTCCCGCGAGGGGAAATTTGGATTTCTCTGCATTTTTGACCCAAACTATTGTATAGGAGCAGTGAGCTGCCAACATATGGCGCTCGGAGAGCAGTTAGGGGTTCAGTATCTCGCTCAAGGACACATCAAAATATTTTCAGCAGGACTGAGGATGGAACCTGCAACCTTCCGATTGCCCGACGACCGCTCTACCCACTGAGCTATGCTGCCCCTAAAAATATTCATAGGAAAATATTGTTAAAATTCAATCAAAGCGCCATAAATTCACTCATCAGAAAGGTTAAAAGCTAACATGATCCCATAAACACTTGGACAAAGTTAATAGTTTGTGTGTGCGTGCGTGTGTGTGTGTGTGCACTTGTGTTTGAATGTCTGCTGCCATAACTGAAACATAGTTTCATTTAATATGCTTTGTATTATGCCAGGATTTCATTTCCAATTGGTTTGTCATATTTGACTAGACAAACAAAAGATGTCCAAATCTGCAGATAATAATATCTGGGCACATACACAAAATAATGAAGACTTTGAATGTAAAATCGCCAGTTTCAGCCACAACGCAGATTTTCATCTGCCGTCCCAGGAAATTCAGGGTTCAGTTTCTTGCTCAAGGACACTTCAACAAACTTTTCCTGAGGAAATGTGGATCGAACCACCAATCCTCCGTCTATTGGACTACTGCCCAAACTCCTGAGCTATGCCATCCCTAATCACACAATAAAAATCATAAAAAGCTAAATTGATCGTGATTCCCTTAAATTGATTATTGACCATGTATACAGACCAAAAAGTAGATAAAACATGAATACATCCAAATAAGTGGTGATAACTAATGTGTGTATTCAGGCTTGGCATGAAGCCTAAAGCAAACCACATTAAATACGCATGGTTTTGATTAAGTCTAGTCACAGTTGGGACCAATTTGTCTGGAGCAAAATTTGAAAGTAATATATCAACATAGTCAACAGCCAGATTAACGTGACCAAAGTCAGTTAATAATGTGTGGGCTAAGTGGATCTCATCTCATTATCCCCTGCATCATTATCTCAATCAGCATGCAAATAGTGTTTTTCCAGGATAAAACCAAACGACCAGAATCGATGTGTACAATATGCAAATTGTAACACCCATGATTCGGACGTCCCGTCAAGTTTGACAACACGTTCACAGCCGATGCAACACTATCAAAGAAAAAATGTAGTAAAGCAAACCCATGAATCGTTTTAAATAAGATTAAGATTGTACAGCTTTAATCAAACATAAATGGGACAGCAGTATGATTAAGCTAAAATTAATTAATCGATTGGGTCGCATAACAATGTAAATTAATGTCATAGTAATCCTTTTAAGAAATCACACTTTCTGACCAACAGTATTTCACATTTAAATTCACCAAGGCAATTTATCTATTAGATGCCATGACCAACAACGATGAAGCAAGTTAAACGGTGGTAAAACAGCAGTTACTCACTTCGTCCTGGGAGTAGGGTGGAATTCCAACAAGGCAAAAAGTAACTCCATTCATTGACAACAGGGGGCTAAATTTCAGCAACAAATCAAAGGTGGTTGTTGCTTCCAATGACAAATGGGATTGTCGGAATATGCTCTGCCAAGAAGCTACTATGTTGTAACCGCAATCCGTGGCAGTCACTTATCTTCCTCCCTTATCCTAGTCCCACTCTTTTCCGTTGTAGTATGCTACGTTTGGTGTGCCCCCCTCCTCCTCTTGCGCGAGACTACATCGGTTTAAATCCCTCTTGGCAACGTGCCTGCCAAATTGAACACAAACTGGATAAGGGTACGTTGAGTACATCTCGCCACTCTGCTAAGTAATTTTTAGCGCTTGTCCTCCATTACAGGGCTTTTTTCCTGTTGCTCATAAGCGTAGGAGCGCTCTGGCGGTTAGCAAAAGGTTCCGGTGGAAATCTGTATTATAGTTCCGGTTAGACTACATGGTAGTTCCGGTTGGCTGTGTAATAACCCTACAAGGGGAATCTGCAGATACAATTTAGGCATGTTAAATGCTGTTCAAAAAAGTCTTGTAGTACTCCCACAATTGATAGATGCAAAAGAGTATATACCGATGGTTGATTATATAATTTAATCAAGCAAGTTCATCTGATATTCTTTTAAGGAAGTGGGGAAGACAATTTCATATAGGATCTATTCCCAGCTGACATCACTTGATTTATTTAACAACTTGCCTACCCACACAGGCCGGTAGAAGCCTTAGATCACTTCTTAGAAATATGTCTGCAGTTGTGGAAGACAGCACGGAAATATTGTTTTTATAGAAATTAAATGACATGAAAATAAAATAGAAAATCACATGATGGTAAGGGTCTTGGTGCATGCTTAAAAATCCAGGTATGGAAATCACAAAAAAGAGGTGAATTAGCTCAGACTGAAGAAGTCAACGGGTGTGTGACGGAACGTTTCCAAATAAACTTCTGATCCAGTTGAACTGATTCACCTCTTTTTTGTCATAATGGTAAGTCAAAAGAGGGGTGGCATGGCTCAGTGGTAGAGCGGTCGCCTGGCGATCGGAAGGTTGCATGTTCGATCCCCAATCATGCAGAGAAGCGTGTCGAGGTGTCGTTGAGCAAGACCCTGTTCCCCTAATTGCTCTGCCCTGTGAAAAATCGGCGATCTATACAAGTTATACTCCGCCTTCCGCCCGATGAGATCGGATGTAGACTCCAGTTCCCCCGCGACCCGATTTCGGATAAGACGATGGATGGATAAGTTAAAATGAATAAGTAGGTTACTCTGTTGATCAGTGCTATAATGGTCATTTCTATATGATTCTAATCGTCTCACGTTTTATAATCTAAATCGTGGAACTGCGTGAGATTCGTGGCAAGTGAGGCACTGACTCAAAAAACGGACTGCTGTAGTGAATTTGACTGTCTGATTTTCTGATTGTTTAGCTAGAAGCTCAGACATACGTGAGGGACTCAGAGTAGAGCCGCTGCTCCTCCAAATAGAAAAGAGTCAGTTGAGGTGATTCTAACATCTAATAAGGATTGCCACATGATCGCCTCCCAAATGAGGTTTTTCAAACACGTCCAGCTAGGAGGAGGCCACGGGGTAGATCGAGGACTAGATAGAGGGATTATATCTCTGCACTGGCCTAGGAATGCCTTCAGATTCCCCATTCAGAGCTAATGGATGTTGCACGGGAAAGGACGTTTGGAGTTCCCAGCTGAAATCTGCTTCCTCCACAACCTGACACCGGAAAAGCGGTTGACCATGGATGGAGGGATGGATGATTGGTTAGCTAGTGAATTGGCCCCTGCAGCCTGCATAGAAGAAGAGCAACACCACAGCAAGCATAAACATTTAGGCTCTTGTTTCCCTCCCTCAGTGAGGCTGGACACTCTTTTGCACCTAGTGTTTTTCCAGTGTGGTCAAATGTCCGTTCAGCAAGAATTAACATTTTAGCATCGTGTGACGGAGCAATGCTTTCGCCACTCCCATCACGTAATATACTCCATTTGGGGTAAAGCGTTCATAGAGTCTTGTCTTTGTTAGGATAAAATAACCCTTAACTCATGTGGATTATGTATATATCTGCACTAGTGTCCAGGTAGTACAGTCACTGAAATTCAATGCTTTGGTGTTAGATATGGGATTATGAACCATTGAGTCTCTAAGGGAGAGGCTTTCCTGGACGACCTCTCCTTAAGATCATCCTTAACTCTGACCAAGTGTGTCTGGTGCTGAAACTGTGTCTTCAGTCTACGTACTTCACTTATAAGGGGCAATACTACAGGCAGAAGCATGGGTGTGCTATGGGTTCCCCTGTTTCTCATATAGTGGCCAACTTGTACATGGAGGAAGTAGAGAGGAAGGCTCTGGCTTCATATCCAGGGTATCCACCTAGTTACTGGTTCAAGTATGTGGACGACACCTGGGTTAAAATTAAATCGCAAGACATACCAAAGTTCACCGAACACAATGACTCAGTGGACACCCACATCAAATTCACAAAGGAGGATGCAAAATATGACGTGTTGGCTTACCTAGACTGTGAGGTGAAGGTTGGTGCTGGGAGGCGGTTGATTGTGAGTGTGTACCACAAACCCACACATATGGACCAGTATTTACGGTTTGACTCCCACCACCCTCTGGAGCATAAACTGGGAGTAATCAGGACTCTATACCACCAGGCTGACAACATCCCCACTGACTCAGTAGCCAGGGAGGAAGAGAAGCCCCATATTAAACCGGCTCTGGTTACCCTAACTGGGCGTTTGTCAAAGCCAGGAAGCCTCCCAGACAGAGCTCAAGCCAAGTGGAGGGAGGGGAGGAGCCCAAGCGCAGACCGGTAGTGATTCCATATGTGACGGGAGTGTCGGAACAGTTGAGATGCATATTTTTAAAACATTGCTTCTCAGTTGCTTTCAAACCCCTGAACACACTGCAGCAAAAGTTGGTCCAGCCCAAGGATCGGGTCCCCCGGCACAAACCGAGTAATGTAGTGTACGCTGTTAAATGCCAGGAGGACTGCAGTGACTTGTACATCAGGGAGAACAAACAGACGCTAGCTAAGAGGATGGCGCAGCACAGGAGAGCCAACATGTCAGACCAGGACTCTGCGGCCTACACCCATCTACAGGCTAATGGCCACTCGTTCATGGATGATGATGTTCACATCCTTGATAGGGAGGACCGCTAGTTTGAAAGGGGGGTGAAGGAGGCCATTTATGTCAAGAGGGAACAACCATCTTTAAATAGGGCTGGTGGCCTGAGAGTACATATGTTGGCGTCTTACAAGCCGTGATTGCAAATATTCCCCAATCCTTTGTGAATGGTGCGCATTGCTACTGACTGTGCTGTTGATCACCCAACTTGCATATGAACCCAGCCTATTATTGTGTGGTATCAATGTACTATTTATAAGGGGCGGGTAGAGCAGTCGCCTGGCAATCGGAAGGTTGCAGGATTGATCCACGGTCCTGCATACAGCATGTCAAGGAAATTAAGATTGGTGATGGGGAACAGTTGATTGTTATGTAAACCAATAACCCACTTATATGGATCAGTATTAAAAGTTTCACTTCCACCAACCACTGGAGCATAAACTTGGAGTTATCAGGATCTGTGTTACCGAGCTGACAACATCCCAGTGGTTGGCGATGGAGAAAATGTTCCCATTAAACTGGCCCTGGTTAAGTGTGGTCATCCTAACTGGACATTTGTTAAAGACAGGAAACCTCCCAAACAGTGGATGAGCCTAATGAAGGGAGAAAAAGAGCCTTCCAAATGTAAATGGTGGTGAATAAGTGTATGGTGGGAGTTTCAAGTCAAGTCAAGTCAAGTCAATTTTATTTGTATAGCGCCAAATCACAACAAAAGTTATCTCATGACACTTTACATATAGAGCAGGTAAAAGACCAAGCTCTTTGCGAAACCAACAATTGAAACGTGTATTTTCCAAATATCATGTCTCAGTTGCTTTCAAACCCCCAAAAAACACTGCATCAAAAATCAGTCCAATTCAAGGATTAGGTCCCTTGTATGTTTCAGTATGTTTCAACATTTAACGGAAAGTCATCCAGGACAGCCAACATGTCAGGCCAGGACTCTATAGTCTGCACCCATCTAAGTGGTCACTCTTTCAAAGATGAGGATGTTCACATCCTTGATAGCAAGGAATGCTGGTTTCAAAGAGTTGTTGAAGAGGCAATTTGATTTTAAGAGGGAATGACCATCCCCTTGAAGGGGGGGGGGCGAAGAGTGCATCTTTCATCATCTTACAATGCCGTGATTGCAAATATTCCTCGATCCTCTGTGAATAGTACTCATTACCACCGAATGTGCAGTCAATGACCAACTTCCACATGAAACCAGCCTTTTGTTGTGTGTCATTGTATTGTTTATAAGGGTGAGGATGTTTGCAGTCAACCCAGACTGAAGATGTCACCTGTTTGAGTGATGAAATGTTTCTGAATAAACTTCTGATCCAGTTGAACCGATTCATCTTTTTTGTGATTCCAGGTTAGTTGTTTCATGTATGCTCAGGAAAGCATGACAGTATTGTATTTCTATTTTTTTATGGTTGTAAAGTAATTTCTTTCTTGAATACGACTTCACAAATTTTGGAAAGATTACTCATGAATGTAACAACAACCCTTGCCTGCTGCAAGGAATTTAACCAAATTGAAATACACCATACCCTTTATTTAAACCTGTGTACCCTGTGTTGGAAACTATGTTCACGTTCACAGTATGTTGTCTGGAAAAGAAGTCAATACTCTCAATGTTTGCTCTAAAATGAGATTAAGGGGCTTACTATGACGTTCAAAACATTTAAAACATAGAGAAAAGATGAGATCTGATAAAGAATGCACTGAAAATCATTAGCAGAGGAAGCATGTGGGCTTTAACCAGCGGTGTAGAGTGGGCAAAAAATTTTGATAGGAAAAAAGTAATAATAATTAATAAAAAATCACATGCCTTCCCTTCACACAAACCTACACACAAAACCTCCCAATGTTTGAACATTATACTTTTTTTCATCATGACAAGGCAAATAAATGTTGTAATGTAACATTTAACAGTATTTCAGGGGGCGTAATACTTGACTTACCCTTGGCACTGGCAACCAACACTAAGATACTGGGCGTAACTAGTAACATAGAAACTAAATGGGCACAGACCTAATGTCCGTCATTCAAATTTGACTAGGGACCTTTGCTGCATGTCTATTCCATTCTCTTCACCATATCTCAGATTGAAGGATTATGGAGAAATCCATTTGCTTCACCTACTGTGAAGGCTAAAAGCTGGGGGCCCTTTTGAATACTATGGTTTTGCAATATTCAAGACAGGAAGAGGGGTGCAAAGAGCATGATAGGAAAAGAGAACCACTTTAAAGAGGGAAATGGAAGCCACTTCATTTAGTCGTTGTACTTTTACGAGGAAATTTGTCCTCTGCATTTAACCCATCATATTGTATAGGAGTAGTGGGCAGGTGAGGTGTCCGGGTAGCGGTTAGGGGTTCAGAGTCTTGGTCAAAGACACTTCACAACATGCTTTCTTACAGAGCTGGCAATTTAACTGCCCAATCTTTCTATTACTAGGCAACCCGCTCGACCTACTGAACTTTGTTGCCCCTAGTAAAGCCATCTCCCTACAGTGAACCAGACTGGAGACTGAGATAAATAGGCTTACAGAGGCTTCCCACACCAACAGTAGTAGCTGCCATCACAGCCTACATCTCTGGATATCTCATGTGTTCTTACTCTCTCCTCATGGCCTCAAATCCTTCTTGGCCAAGCCTGAGCTACACTGTCCCAGCCGAAACCTAACAGCCTGTGCCTCCCAGCCTGGAGTCCTTATATGGGAGTCCTACTCATCACAGTCATTCAACTTTATCTCTGTCCACCATTTGAAATGGATGATTATCATGTATCATTATGACCCCAGAGTAGTAGCCCTGCCCCTCCATAGGCTACTCCTTGTGCCACAAAGTGGTCTCTGTAAATGCTAGATCAGTTGAAAATTCACCATTCAAGAAGTCAAGGGATTAGCCTCTGGCTGAATCAAAAGGAGGGAGATAGCAGGTATTCCTACATGTAATATTGTATGGCATAAAACCATATCAAAGCACTACACTTTCATCTCCCAAAGAGGGATCTGCAAAGGAAGACAAATTCAGATCTTTCAAGATTAATAAAAGGACCAAGAGAGTGGGAACCTGACCCTCAACTTTTATCAAAATGTTGCAGTCATGGCTTAAAGTAATGAAGCTGCTCCTGGTTCATTTGGACAGGACTATGACACTCTGGAGGAAATAGAAGCATCTTAAAGAATAGTGGAAGTATTAGGAGCTCTCCCATCACCACAGGTACCCCGATAGGAGGCAGTTAGGTCATAACACTGCTCAAAGCTCCCCGTGTTTGGCCATGATAATCAGCAATCAGTCCACTCCAATTTCAACCTCCTGAGACACAGACTGGCTCTATTAGAAGAAATACAGAAAGAAAGAAGGAAAGAAAGAAAGAAAGAAAGAAAGAAAGAAAGAAAGAAAGAAAGAAAGAAAGAAAGAAAGAAAGAAAGAAAGCCATTTAATTTTGTTGTTATATTTTTTTCAGGAAATTACATTCTTGCAATAAATTTGTTCTCTACAATTTAACGTTTACTATTATATAGGAGCATAGGGCAGCTGCAATCCCTGGGGACTAACTTGAGTTCTTTTTTCTATTGCCTTGATTTGGAGCACAGGCAGGTGTATTAATCCTAACATGCAAAAGATAAAAGTCAAAAATCAAAGTCATTTACACTAAATTATTCAAAATTACATGAGATACATTATTGAACATGATATGCCAACTATGAGCAAATGCTTACTAGTTGATATCATATCAGATTATATGATTAGTATGTGCCACTGCATGATACATTGACATTTGTCAGCTGATTGCTGACTTCTGTAAATTAATTTGGGTAAAAGTATTTGCCAAATGAATGAACGTAAATGATGATTTGGCACTGGCAGTCAAAAAGAAAAAGAGAGAGCCATCAACACTTACCCTTCATCATTTTCCCTGCACCTTTTGGATATGTATAAAGAGGGATGGGCTCCTAGGCACTGAACCAAGAACTGGTCGCCAAGCTCCCGTTGATCTCCCACAGAGGAGGATGATGAGGACATGGCCATGTCGTCAGCTAAAGTTAAATCACAGCCGGTCAACACCGATTTTACAGTGTGGGGAAATAGTTTATTTTTTATTCTTAGCTAAAGAGGCTAACGCTAGCCTAGTCAGACAACTCCAAGATAGCATTAATAACCTGATTGCTTAAAGGAAATGTATCTGATGGAAGTCACAGGTAGAAGAAGAAAGTTATAGATTGTCTAAAAGTCTGAGAACGAAAGTCTCTGCCTGTCTCAACTCTGCCAAAGTGCCGCCGTCTAACATCAGCAGAGACGAGAGAAAGGCGCTCCTGACTCTCGGTAGGGATGAGAACATCATCATCCTCCCGGCCGACAAGGGCAGATGTACTGTGGTGTTAAACCAGACGGACTACCATGTGAAGGTAATGACGCTGCTTAGCGACAGAGCCACGTATGAGCCCCTTAAGAAGCTTCCAGGCTGTAGGTACAAGAAGAAAGTTATAGATTGTCTTAAACAGTTAGAACAGGACAAGGCTATAGACAAATTGTTGTACTATAGGCTGTATCCGGGGGAAAAATACATTTTTTCCTCACTTCGACATCTGATGGAAGTGTTGAAGTGAGCCCTTAAGACATTAGGGTGACAAATCTTGCAAAAAAATCCTAACATGTAAGTCTTTTTAATGATGGGATGAAATCTACAAAGACATAGAGTTGTAGTACAGAAAACAAACTGCAGAAATGTCTACAATTACAGAACAACCGGCACTGTGATGGACTGTTGCCCTCTCCAGTGTGTTTCCCCACCTTCCACCCGATGAGCATTGAGATAGGCTCAAACACCCCATGACCCTAATTAGGATAAATGGTTGATGATGAGATTAATAGTTGTACCAATCTCGATTATCCAATATGGTAATATTTGTTTTATCCTGCCATCTCTCTTTTGTAATGAAATCTCTTTCAGTATGCATGTGGAATATCCAGGGCCTAAAAGCACCAGCCTTAATGCTTAAGAGTTTAGCCTAGAACTCTTTTTAAAAAGAATCTATTGATATCATTCTACAGGAGATATATTGCTCTATCCCCATTCTAATATACTTGTTCCTAATCTTGTTCTTTTTCATAACTCCCAATACAAACTTGGTATTGTAACGTTCATGCAGGTTCACTAGGCCTTGGCTAATGGGTTGGACCCTTTAGCCAACTGGTTAGTGTGCTTGCCTCTGATGCGAACGACTAGGTTCAGTTACAAGCTGCCCCCTGACTTCACTCCATTGGTATCAGAAGCTGGATAGTGAACCCTTGAGGCATCAGAAGAGCTCCTCTGAAGTGTGGGGAAGCTGGTAGGTCCTGTGTGAGGTGGAGCCGAGTATAGGTCTGAGAGCCTCCAGGTTGCTAGGCTGAAGCACAGGGACGTGCTTCAACTGGGGAGGCAGTATAGCATTCAAACAGGCTCATTAGCCCTTATCTAACAGGTTGGACCCTTAACTCAACTGGTTTGCATGCTGGCCTCTGGTGCGAACAATCCTGGTTCAGTTCCTGGCGGCCCCCTGACTTCACTACATTGGTGTCAGAAGTAGGTCAAGGTATCCTTGAGCAAGACCCTGAAACCCTAACTGCTCTCTGAGCACCACATGATGACTGCTCTTACACAGTAGTATGGGTTAAATGAAGAGAATTACACATTTTCCCTTGTGAGATTAATAAGGGAAAAAATAACATATATGTAGCACGGTTATCCTCACTGATCTCTGATCCCGAAGAGAAACTCGACCACTGGGCAGGAAGCTGGAAACCTACCTGAAGGGGATGTGAATAATGTTCATCCCCCTATTAAAACTGCTCAAGTACGAAATGAAAAAAACAAGTGTAATAAACCAAACCGTCATCCAAACTGAAAGAGAGTATTCCAGAAGACCCATCAGAAACAGAAAATTGACCAAAAGACTGACTGGAACCAATTGATTACAATAGTCCAGTCTATTTCAAAGTTTGAGTGATGTGTTTACAGACTATCTTGCGGAACCCAGCTTCCCAATAATCCCTAGAGTTATGACAGTTTAAAAAACTCCAGAGGGCACAGGGACGTGCATTCGGTAAAGAGGGGAGGATGTAACACGGGATATGATATTGAACAGAAATAAGTGATTGAGGGCAGTTGCATGCTTGGGAGCTGTCCACCCGGGCGATGGGGTGGTGGCGATCACACTGGCAGAGTAAGCGTGTTACATGTTGGTATCCCCAATTGATGGTTTTTGTTGTTGAAATGCGCGAAAAGTTGTTTGTGTCATTTCCGGCTAATCAGTCCAGGTCGACTTGATTGAATCCAGGTGGTGCAGAGGAGGGTTGATAGAAGCTACTCACCAAGCAGGGCGGCTCAATTACAGCTGCCCGCACCAGGGAAACACGGCTCCCTGACTTCCAGAAGCTGCTCTTCGACACATAAACTCAGGTTTTTCTTTTTACCCGGTTGAAAGCTCGGTCAGAGCAAGGATTGTCTGTTGCGTCCCGTAGCGTCAGGACACAAGATGGCGAACTAGACCCCAAGGACCCCGTTTTTAGTTTCTCCTTTTTCATCACACCAGTGAGCGATTCCAGTGATGCGTGTGGTATGAACGGAGACTCACTACCAGAGCGGTATGAGTATCAGAATTTGTTTTATTTTGGACCGAACTGGAACTGATTATTATTTTTTTCTTTTCTTTGAACTGAGAGGTCCTAAAACCTTACTTGAACGGAACACAATTGAACTGACTAAAAGTGTCAATACTTTTATTTCTGGCTATTATTCTGAAGTGTAGAATTGTGATTCATTTTGATTTGATTGTTGTATTTGAAGTGTTTTTTTCCTATACTTTTATATTTGTACAGTAAATTGCCAGCCTCTAGATATAGAGCTACAGTTTCTGGTGTAGCTATTATCTTACTCCCACTCCTCAGAACCTAGAACTGGTCCAGTGGCATAGTTGATGTGACGCCAATGCTACATATATTATTGCTGGTGTCACCACCATCTTGTGAACCTTCCCTTACACTCTTGCTGGTACCCTTCTGTCACAAATCACCCATTCCAGCCTGCCTGCACCCTCTTCTTCACATCTCTTCTGTACACCCCATTACTTTGAACAGCTGACCCCAATAATTTAAACTAATCCACCTTCCTCAGCTCTACTCCTTGCATCTTTCTCATTCCGCTGTCTTCCCACTTGTTTTTAACATA
The DNA here is from genome assembly GCA_900302585.1 of Regalecus glesne. NCBI lineage: Eukaryota > Metazoa > Chordata > Actinopteri > Lampriformes > Regalecidae > Regalecus > Regalecus glesne. The sequence goes on from OMLC01098625.1 coordinate 14,606, forward strand.
TGTATTCTTTCTTGTTCCTACCGACTTGTCATTCTAGTGCATATCTCCATCTCCCCAGATCAACTCGACCTGCTCCCTGCTTTCACTATAGATCCATATGCCATCTATGAACATCTGTGAACTGGCACCTATCTCAATTCTCATTGGATTAAAGCCAGAGATATATTCTTAAAAGGTAATAGGTCTATCAGAGGCCAAAGCAATTGGGGGAAGAATGTCTTGTAAGATGGCGCTCCGATAGGGCTGCAGCCAGTTACATCAGCTCTCGCTCACTGTTATGTTTTTCTCTTTTTCTTAATTTGTATCGATTTCATTTTTTTATTCTGATGTGGTGTTGTGATACTAATTTTCCATCAGCAATAGATAAGAAAGTTACCGTGTTTGCCCTGGCCGTTCCCATATTTTTTGCACTGTTTGCGACAGCGGCTGGAGAACCCATGTGCAGCCGCGGCCCTATCGTCTACAGTCGGGACCAACCCTCTCGCACACAAGCAACCAGCTGTGTCCCGCACAGTGATCAGATGGCTCTGAAGGACTGTTTTGAGACAACTGTATGGCACAAACTACATGGTGACCATGGGGAGGACATCAACAGCCTTACTGAGTCTATTACGGATTACAATAATTTCTGTGGGGGGAAAATACTGTACCCACCAGGACTGTACAGTGTTTTTCAAACGACAAACCATGGATTAATCCTGATATAAAGGCTCTCCTTAAGAAGAGGGCATTTAGGTCAGGAAATACGGAGGACCTGAGGGCTGTGCAGCGGGAGCTGAGGAGAAGGATCAAAGAGGGCAAGAATGGCTACAAGAGGAAGGTGGAGGAGCAGCTGCAGCAAAAGATCAGATGAGTTTGGAGAGGCCTGGAAACCATCTCTGGCCACAAAGGGTCAATGTCCTAGGCTGTGGGGGACCAAAAGTGGGTGAACTATCTAAATTTTTTTTTTCAATAGATTTGACCAGACACGCGTCCCGACCCAGTCCTCAATGCTGCAATCACCTTCATCTGCATGTCCATTGCATCGCCCCGGCCTCACCTCCCTTTCCTGCAATGATCAGCTCACAGTCAACCCCCTCTGCTCGTCTCATCATCCCAACCCCTCCGTCTCCATCCATACCCTCCAGGACACAACCCTGCTCCAACTTGTCTCTCACAACACTCCAGGTGAGGAATCAACTCAGGAGGATCAAGGCAGGGAAGTCTGCAGGTCCAGATGGCATCAGCTCCTGAAGTCCTGTGCAGACCAGCTATGCAGGCCTTTGGAATACATGTTCAACCTGAGCCTGAAGTTGGGGAGAGTGCCACTGCTAGGGAAAACATCCTGCGTGATACCAGTGCCTAAGACTCTACACCCCAAGGACCTCAACAGCTACAAGGCCGGTGGCACTAATATCACATATGATGAAGACCCTTGAGCAACTTGTCCTTGGTCATCTCTGCCCCCTGGTGATCCCAGTGATGTACCCACTTCAGGTGCCTATCAACCTGGCACTGGAGTGGATGACGCTGTGATCTTCCTCCAACACCGAGCTCTGTCTCACCTGGAGAAGCCTGGGAGCACTGAGAATCATGTTCTTTGACTTCTCCAGTGCTTTTAACCCCACAACCTAGATTTTGGACTACCTCCCCAACCGCCCACAGTTTGTGAGGACACCAGACTGTGTATCGGACTTGGTTGTTTGTAGTGTAGGGGGCCCACAGGGAACAGCCCTGGCTCTGTCCCGTTTCACCCTCTACACTGCAGATTTCTCCCATAACTCATCCACCCAGAGAAGTTCTCTGATGACTCTGCTATCATCAGCCTCACCACAGATGAGGATAACAGGGAGTACTGAGAGCTAATTCAAGCAGAACCGCCTCCAGATCTACTCCAAGGAAATGGTTGTGGTTTTTGCAGGTGCACGCACTCCCCTCTGACACAGGTGAACATCCAGGGTATGGACATTGACATGGTGACAACTTACCCGAGTGTTCACCTCAACAATAGACTGGACTGATCACTCAACAGCACTATATAAGAGGGGCCAGAGCAGACTTGATCTGCTGAGGAGACTGAGGTCTTTTGGAGTGCAGGGGGCACTCGAGACATTTTACAACACAATAGTGGCACCAGCCATCTTCTATCGAGTGGTCTGCTGGGGGAGCAGCATATCAGCTGCAGATGGAAAGAGACTTGATAAGCTTGCTAAGAAAGCTAGCTCAGTTGTGGGATGCCCCCTTAACACTGTGGAGGTAGTGGGACAAGGGAGGATGGTGGCTAAGCTGTCATCTATGATGGGCAATAGTTCTCACCCCATGCAGGACTACATTGCCAGGCTAGAGAGCTCCTTCAGTGATGGGTTACTGCATCCAAGGTGTTTGAAGGCATGTTTCTGTAGGTCTTTTCTTCCCACAGCTGTCGGGCTCTATAATCAGCATTGCTCCCCTAATAGAAAAACCCCAAAACATGTAGAGCAATGTTCTGGATAATTAAGAATGAGTGCAATTTGTTTTCTGTCCATACTGTATATAATGTACATATTTCTCTCCGGTTGAATTAGCTATGTTACCCATTACGTTCTACATGTACTGTACAACAAACGTCCCCCCTTACAAACAGTACATTTGCTGCCCGATCGCTCCTACGTACTGCGGTAAGCGTCACTTCCGGTTACCGGTGTTTCTGTGTTGTGTTGTTTAGATCGTCTCTAGCAAACAAACTACTTTTGCCTATACTACACTGCTCATTAGTGCGGTTATCTACCTGCAATACATTTAAAACCACCATAGTTACACTTAAGCATTCTTAGCTCTTTCTCGCTAACGTTTATCCAGTAATTTATTACTCGAGCATAGCGGCTAACGTTAAACCTAGCTAACTGTTAGCGATGGCTTCTCCCTCTCCCGCTCTCTCTCCCTCTCTCCTTCTCTCTCTTGCTCAGTCTGTGGGATGTTTAGTTACTCCTCCGCCTCCATTAATGGTAACGGTTCATGCATTAAATGTAGTTTATTTGTCGCTTTGGAGGCGAGGCTCAGTGAAGTAGAGGCACGGCTCCGCACCATGGAAGCAGCAGTAGCTAGCCAGCCCCCAGTAGCCGGTGCGGACCGAGTTAGTGCTACGTTAGCTTCCACTCTCCCAGCAGCTCCCGAGCAGCCGGGAAACCAGGGCGGCTGGGTGACTGTTCGAAGGACGCATAGCCCTAAACTGAAGCCCACGGTTAACCACCAGCCCCTTCACGTTTCTATTAAATTTTCCCCACTCAGCGATACACCCGCTGAGAAGCAAACTCTGGTAATTGGCAGCTCCATAGTCAGGAACGTGAGGTTAGCGAAACCAGCGGCCATAGTCAAGTGTATCCCGGGGGCCAGAGCGGGCGACATAGAGTCTCAGCTGCAACTGCTGGCTAAAAGTAAACGTACATATGGTAAGATTGTTATTCACGTCGGCAGTAATGACTCCCGATTACGCCAATCGGAAGTAACCAAAATTAATGTGGAGTCGGTGTGTACATATGCAAAGTCAATGTCGGACTCCGTAGTGTTCTCTGGCCCCCTACCCAATCTGACCAGTGACGACATGTATAGCCGCATGTCGTCATTCAACCGCTGGTTGTCGAGGTGGTGTCCAGCTAACGATGTGGGCTTCATAGATAATTGGCGGACTTTCTGGGGAAAACCTGATCTGATGAGGAGGGACGGCATTCATCCCACTTTGGATGGAGCCGCTCTCTCATCTAGAAACATGGCAGATTTTGTTAGACGAACCATGACAACCCAGAGGTCAGACCAGGAGGCAGAGCTGCAGTCTTACACGCTCCTCTGCGCTTCCATTAGAGCAGTTACCCACCCATATCCCATAGTGACTGTGTCTGCCCCTCGACATTTAAGATTAAATCAAATCAATCAAAGGAAAACAGAAGAGAGTATACGTCAAATTTAATAAAAATTAACACCACCTCTAAATAATACAGCAAAATAAAAGAGTCAAATGTGGACTTTTAAACATTAGATCTCGTCAAAAAAGCTGTATTGGTAAATGAGCTTATATCAGATGATCACTTTGATCTATTCTGCCTTACTGAAACCTGGCTGGTGAGGACGAATATGTTAGTCTAAATGAATCCACTCCTCCCAGTCATATTAATACTCAGTTCCTCGAGATAGTGCCGAGGAGGTGGTGTTGCAGCCATTTACAACTCTAGCTTATTATGCCCTAGACCTAAACCTACTATAACTCATTTGAAAGCCTTGTCTTAGTCTCTGAACCCGACAGATAAATCCGTAAAACCAATTCTATTTGTCATAGTGTACCGCCCTCCTGGCCCGTATTCTGAATTTCTGTCAGAATTATCAGAGTTTTTATCAAGTTTAGTCCTTACTACAGATAAAGTAATTATAGTGGGTGACTTTAATATTTATGTGGACGTTAACAATGATAGCCTTAGCAGTGCGTTTTTATCACTATTAGACTCAATTGGCTTCTCTC
>OMLC01098632.1:0-14992 GCA_900302585.1 Regalecus glesne
CAATTAAAATGTTGTGGCTGCGTGTGTTTATTTGCTCATTAATACAATTTTTAAAGATTATATTTCTACTGTGGCCACAGTGGCACTAGAGCAGAATTGCTAGATTTATGTGGCCACCTCAACATCTCATTAGTATGTAGCCACTGGGACATTTGAAACTTTTGGCAGTATTTGTATTTTTCTGAGCGGATTATCCTCAAAAGATAAAATGTCAAAACGCAAAGTAATGGGGCTCAGACAGACAGTGTTCACTACATTACCCGGTTTGTGCTGGGGGACCCAATCCTTGGGGTGGACCAACTTTTTTCAAAACATCGCTTCTCAGTTGCTTTCAAACCCTGCACTCACTACGTCAAAAGTTGGTCCAGCCCAAGGATCGGGGTGGGCCCTTGAGTCAGTTGATGGAGATGGTCAGGTAGACTAACTTCACCTGGGAACATCCCTTCAATCAGACATTTAGGATAAACCAGGTATTGTTTAGCATGTTGAACCATTATCATTTATAGTTTGCCTGTAGTTAATGGATGACTACACATAACCATATTCTGACCATTAAAATCATAATAAACCACGTGTGATGACAATTAAATTTACAATCAAAAGGTTCAAAATATTAAGTGGCAGCCTTAATATAAGCCCGTCACTCACCAGTCACTCCGATGACTGAAGAAGTCACCTGGTGAGTGACGAAACGTTTCCAAATAAACTTCTGATCCAGTTTAACTGATTCACCTCTTTTGTGTTATTTCCATACCTGGATTATTGAGCATGCATCAAGACTCGTTAAAAGACTGTTTCTAAAACTACACATGGCTTGAACCTAGCTTTAATCGATCGCGAGTTTAATATATGTATGTATAGTCGCTCTCTCTCTCTCTCTCTGTGTGTGTGTGTGTGTGTGTGGTTCAAGGAGACATGAGTTTGTTATAACCCGTTGCGGACCGCGAATATCACAGGTAACCAACTTTAGCTTCATCTAATGCAGCTGGTGGATTGTGCTTCTCTAAACAATGACAAACACTAGCACTAAAATGAAAGTATCATACTGCAAAACCAAATGTACTTACATTTATGTACGATAGTTAAGATTGGTCTAACTAGCTCGTTCAGGTCAGTATCGAGCACTTTTCGACATTCAAACGCTGTCAATGTTGCTAGACTAGAAAAGCGCCATATAAAAGTGAATCTACTTGCCATTTACATCACACACGAAACTTTAAGGTTACTGCAATTGTTTGAGCGTGGACCCCCTAGCCTAATTATCGATAAAATAGGCTTGAGTTTCCTGCTCAGTTTGATCTGCTCAAGTATACGCAATCCCGCAGAGAACACCACAGCAACAGAGACTAACTCTTCGCGGCAGCCAAGCTGACCACGGCATGAAATTCTTGGCATTTCTGACGAAAATACCGAGCTTTTCGGAGTGAAATGCTACGCTTTTTTCCCTCGCAGCCCTTCCTGCGATATTTGGAAACTCCCTGTAATTACTGAAAGCGATATATAAAAACAGTAATTATTTGTCATACGGGGAGCGGCCATTTCTTAGGGTTAGAGAAGACACTCCTATCAAGCCTTGACTCTACACTCCAGTATATATAGCTTTTGTGACGTAATATCACTTGAATGTCTTCTTCTTCGTCACTACCTTCTCCTTCTTCTTCGCTTCATTTTCTACCTCGGTGTCTTTCTCTGCAGTGCCTCCTCTTCTCCGGCGTTCTTGCAACTTTGTCTTCTGTGCTTTTGTATGCGACCCACCCAGCTCCTTTTTAAAGGAACAGAGAAATAAATTACAATTATTTTACCACTGTTTTACCACTGTTATGCTAAAGTAGCCTACAGGACACATCACATGAGTAAACACAGAATGTGTACTGGGATTAATACAACATTTGTACTCGTGTGGCTTCTCAGTCTATCCTGCACATTTTGCTAGAAATGCTAATTTGTGCCCAACACAATCCAGGGGGAAATGGTGTAAAGAACATAATTTCATGATGTGCCATTGGCAGGCCACCCTCCGCCTGAAAAAAAAATATTAATGATGGATTTCAGTGAATTGAAACCAAGTCAAAACAAGAGATATTGTCTAGTTATTGTTGATATGTTCAGCAAGTGGATTGAAGTTTAGTCTTTTCTCCTTCAACCAATCAGGATGTAAGTGCTGTGGCAAAGGCACTACATATGGAAATCATTCTCAGTACCCACACTTATCAGCAGTGACAATGGCCCGGCTTTCCTCAGTGGAGCACCGAAGGAAGTATCTGACTATATTGTTTTCTATATCCGTCCATACTGCTCCTATCACCATCAAAGTCGGGGACCAGTGAAGCGGGAATGGTACCATCAATGTAAAGTATTGTGAAGTGTTGTAAAGGACTCCTATACAATTAAGTACAAATAAAAATAGTTCAACAATCTATATTGCTGCCTTCAATCATCATCAGGAGCTGATCATCATCTTTCAAAATATCAGTTTGAACTGTATTCTATTGACTTCCTGGGCCATCACATTATTGCAGCTAATACAGTCCCAATGTGATTGTAGGTGGATGCAGTGCCGCAAGTTCTCACACACCCCCATAGCGAAGGCTCTGCAGAAGTTATGGACTTTTATTTTCCTGGGTATACTAAATCATTTACCGTCTTGTTCCCCTGGCTGCACAACTCATGCCACATCACCAGGACTGAGTACATTAGAGCTTTCCCTATAATATTAACATTCATTTGTCCGTATTCATCACCTTCAATGCAAATCTTGGTATCTTTATCTTTGCCACCTCCAGCTCAGCCTCCTGCCTTTTTGTCAGTGCTAATGTCTCCAAACCATACAGGATAGCTGGTGTCACCATCATCTTGTAAACCTTTCCATTCACTTATGCTGGTGTATCTCTGTCACAAATCACCCGTCACACTCTTCTCCGCCCATTCCACCCTCCCTGCACTCTTTACTTCAATTATCTTCTGTACTCCAGGTTACTTTGGACATTTGACACCAAGTATTTAAATTCATCCACTCTCTTCACCTCTACTCCCTGTATCCTCACCATTCTGCTGTCCCCCCTCTCATACACACACATGTATTCCTTCTTGTTCTGACTGACTTTCACTCTTCCCACCAGTACACACCTCCACCTCTCAAGACTCAACTCAATCTGCTCTCTACTCTCATTACAGGATACAATGCCTTTCATTGTACGAATACAATGGCCAAATAAAGTGGTCTTCCTTTCCTTTCAGATTGGCAGTTGTGGGCCTCCATTTGGCAGATGGTTGGCTGGTACAACCATAAGAGTGTGGAGCTGGTGCCCCCCCCATTTCCCCCTTCTTGAGGATTCACACACCTCCTAACAATGGTTGATAGACCACTCACTGGCCAGAGGGGATGCCATTGTTGTTGAAAACTGTGGTTGATGAGGTCTAGGTTTATCAGCACCTGGATTGCCTAGTACGATGTCTTGGCCCATCTGACCCATCTCCTAACCATCGACCACTTCACTTCAGAGGTCTGCACTTCCATCACCTAGAATTTAGGTATTTCTACTGTATTGCAAGCTACTACCCTGAGGCTAATGGCTTACGTGTGCATTTCTGGTTTACAACCTCTCCAGACATTCCCATGTCATCCCTCTGCTCACTTCCCTCCAGTGGCTCCCTGTTATGGCTCACATCAAATTTAAAACTTTGGTACTTGCATACCATGCAGTCAAGGGGTCAGCACCTGGATACCTGCAGAGAATCATCAGACCCAATGCACCAACCAGACCTCTCTGTTCTGCCACCTCTGATCATTTAGCACCTCCCCTGCTCCGTATCTTCACCTCCCGGTCACGACTACTGTCTGGTGTGAAAGACCTTCCCATGGCAGTCAGAACAGCAGAAACCTTGATCATTTTCAAGCGGAGATTAAAGACTCATCTCTTCCACCTGTGCCTTTCCTCCTCCCCATCCAGTCTTAGCTCTAGCTCTAACCAATTCATTTTCTTTTTCCTGTTGTACTTGGTATAGGCACATGCAATCTTGATAGTTTATTTTATTTTGGTTGTAGTGTCTTAGTTGATTTTGCGTTGGAGTCTTATGATGGCACTAGGATTGTTATCTAGCTCTAGTGTTGCTCTAGTATCTTTTGTACCTTGACCCTATGCACTTGCTGTACGTTACTCTGGATAAGAGTGTCTGCCAAATTCATGTAATGTAATGTAATCAGGATGTTCATTAGGACCCTCTTTAGCCACCCTACGAGACTCCTTGCAGTGTTTTGGAGTCAAGTGACAAACTTTTGTTGTTGATGTTAGGATATCCGGAACACTTCTTAGTGGATCGCCTCAAACCAGCCCACCCGGATTTTAGCATTTCCATTGGGGTGGCTCATCTACCATGCTCTGGCAACCCTACCTCAGTAGGCTTCCTGCCCAAGACCCCCGCTCCAAGTTTACTTATATAATCAGACCAGGATGATCTTGAGTTTATGATCATCGATTGATCATACTAGATCAAAATTTTCACTGCACTTTCCATCCCCACTTTGAGGATAAAATGCTCATTACAAAAGAAAATTTCAATTATAATAGAACAAACAATACTAAAAGTAAAGCAGACAAACCGGCCATCATAATCAGATTTGCGAACAAAAAACATGAAGCTGAACTATTAAAATAAGGAAGAAAATTGAGATGCTCGGATGTTTATCTTAATGAACACTTGGAAAAAAAGAAATGCGGATATTGAAAGAAAGGCTCGGCCACTGAGGAAGAAGAGAAAAATCCAAAACACTTGAAACCAACTTTTAAAATACTCATAAAACTTCTAGGAACACCGGAAGAAGCCAGGGTATTGGTCATCCGAAACATCAAGGAACTGGACAAATGGATATGAAGGAACGAGTAAGGTGTTTAACAAAATGTTAATTTTGGATGTTCTAGATGTGATACGTCTCCTACTATGCTTTCCACATGCTGCTATAACACTGCAATTTCCCCCTTCGGGACTGATATAGGAATTGCTGGTCTTAAAATCACAAACAACATGCCACTAAACATGACAAAACCACCAGTCATCCATCTCCTTCAAGGACAGTTAATCTCAAGCAAATGGGACTGGACATTTTTGCGTACACGGAACACAAGATATAGAAAACAATATTGATCAGGAAAACAATCTACTTGGTAATATCAACTGCAGATATTACCCAGAAAATCAGTTTAATAAATTGGTTTAATTGGAGCATAAAATGTCTTTTTTTTTTCATTTCGATAGTACAAGTCTGTTTGTAAATTTTAACTACATAAAAGAATATCTGAGACGGTTCAAGATTCAATAGCATGGCCATATCAGAAACCTGGATTAGTGAGGAGTAGGGAATAGATTTTGATCTGGATGGATATGAACTAAATGATATCCATCCATTCATCCATTGTCAACCGCTCATCCGAAATCGGGTCGCGGGGGAACTGGAGCCTATCTCCGTCCTCATTGGGTGAGAGGTGGGGTACACCCTGTATAGGTCGACAGTCTATCACAGGGCAGAGCAGTTAGGGTAACAGTGTCTTGCTCAAGCACACTTCGACACGCTTCTCAGCAGGACCGGGGATCGAACCCGCAACCTTCCGATTGCCAGGCGACCGCTCTACCCACTGAGCCATGCCGCCCTTACTAAATTATATGAACAGAAAAAAAAACGAATGGTGGAGGAGTGGCAATATACATGGATAAAAGTTTGAAATGTAAAATTATTGAAAATATTACAGCAGTGGTTGAGGATTTATTTGAGTGTATAACAGTGAAAATCTATGTTGAAAAGATGAAAAATTTAATTGTAAGCTGTGTAGGTAGATTACCTGGATCAGATATTGAAAAATTTAAGAACTGGATGGAAAGCATGCTTACAAAATCTTCACAAAGTTATGTTCATCTGTAGTGATTTGATTACAGACCTCCTAAATCCCCCAAAACATAAAGTTACAGAAGAGTTGATCAATTCAGTGAACAGTATGGGCCTATATCCAACAATCACCAAACCAAGCAGAATCACTTCACACTGTGCCACATTAATAGATAATATCTTTACAAACACTAAGGGAAATGATGCAGAGAGCAGGCTTCTATTAACAGACATGAGTGACCATCTTCCTATTTTTGTGGTATTATTGTAATTGCAGAAAGAACATTGATACCAATAATTATAAATATGAAAGAGTGAAAACAGAGGAAGTAATGAGATCTTGAAAATGATTATTAATAGCACAAAATTAGAAAATGTATATGATGGAAAAGATACTGATGAAGCATATGATTAATTTTTTTAAGTATTCAATTCATCATATGAGACAAATTTTCCTATAAAACAATACATTAATATAAATAAATACAAAAATAGTCCCTTTGGTTACTAAGGGGTTAAAAATGCTGGCAAAAAAGAAAAATAAGCTATATAGGAATTTTAAGCACCGAACTATAGAGGCAGAAGAAAAGTACTAAATGTTATTGTAGGAAACGGAACTAAAAATGCACATTATACTTCATTGAGAATGACAAGATTGTAAATAATATGGAGGATGTGGTTGATAGCTTTAACAAATTCTTTGTAAATGTTGGACCAGAATTGGGAGTAAAATCAAGGAACCAGAGACAGCAGAATGTGGGGATGTTGAGGATAGTGGGGACAGAAATGTTAATACAATATTTTTGGCAGCAGTAGGAGAAAAAAATCACAGACACCATAACAACATGCAAAAATAAAACATCGACTGACTGGAATGATATAGACATGACAACAGTAAAAACATTTACTGAAGGAATTGCAAAGCCATTAACCCACATCTGCAACTTGTCATTTCAATCTGGTAAATTCTCCAACAAAAGGAAAATTGCAAAAGTAATACCACTCCTTAAAACCGGAGATAGACACCATTTCACAAATTATAGCCCTGTTTCTTTGCTTTCCCAATTCTCAAAAGTACTTGAAAAACTTTTTACTGACTGACTAGAGTTTTTTTTTTAAAACTTCCTGACATACCGTCAATACGGATTCAGGAAGGACAGATCATCATCATTGGTACTCATGTTAACTAACAGAGGAAATTACAAAGTGTATCGACAAAAATAATATTGGATTGTTAATTGAATTAAAGCTTTTGATACCACCGATAAAAAAATATTATTAAATAAATTAGAAAAGTATGGTGTTAGAGGGATTAGGCTGAGCTGGATGAAGAGCTATCTAAGAGACAGGAAACAATTTGTGCAAATAGGTGAAGATAAATCAAACTATATCATTATTACTTGTGGGGTACTAAAAGGGTCAGTATCGGGGTCAAAACTGTTTGTATTATACATAAATGATATATGTAATGTATCAAAAATACTGAAATTTGTTTTGTTTGCAAATGATACATATATTTTTTGTTCTGGGGAAAATTTGAAGCAGATTTTGGGGATGATCACTACAGAAATGAATATATTAGAATCATGGTTTGCCAAAAACAAATTATTACTAAATCTGGGGAAAACAAAGATCATGCTGTTCGTAAAGCATAACATAAATGTACAGGGAAATCTGATGATCAACAATACATACATATAGAAAGAGTTGATGAGAATACATTTCTTGGAGTGATCATGGACCACAAAATAAGCTGGAAACCTCATATGTAGCATATCTGAGCTAAACTAAAAAAATGCACTGGAATTCTAGGGAAAACAAAACAAATACTGGATCATAAATCACTGCACACTTATGAAAAAATACTGTTAACTTTTTTCGCTGTTTCTGTATTAACTTTGTGGAGGTCTGGGGAAATAACTACGAATGCACCCTAAAACCAATATGCATATTACAAAAAAGAGCAATAAGGGTAATAAACAAGGTTGGATGTACAGAACACACAAATTCACTGTTTCTTAAATCAAACACATTGAAATTTATGGATCTGGTCAAATTTAAAACATGAAAAACCATGTACAAAGCCAGAAATAACTTGTCGTCAAAAATATGCAAGGAATATTGAGAGAAATAGAAGGTGGATATAATCTGAGAGGATGGCTAAACATTAAAAAACTCAGTGTCAGAACTAAAATGGAAAGTATGTGCATATCAATTTGTGGGATAGACTTGTGAAACAGTCTGGAGCAAAAGCTAAAACAAAGTACAAACATAAATCAGTTCAAAAATATCTACAAAATATTTTTGAAGAGGTATATGGAAGAGGAAGTGTATTAATTGGGAGTATATGTAAGATTAATCAATAAGCAAAAGAGGTTGTATATTATACGAAATTTGTTTTGTGTGTATATATATATTTATATGTACACTTAATTGAATGTATTTATATATAGAGGTATTGGATCATATAGAGATACAATGTTTATACATATAATTAAAAATAGAATAAAACTATGTACTCCATGATAAATAGTTAAAAAGGGGTAGGAATAAAAAAGTGTATACTTCTTCCAACTCCTTTTATGAATAGGCTACACCATCAGGTGTTTATCTGTTTCTCTTTTTGTTGTGGTGACATGGTGAACAGCAATTTCAAAGTAGAGGCTTCAAACGTGGACAGTGTCCACATGAAACAGATATTCAACAAGGATATAGAAAGGTACCAGAGAAGGAAAACTAGACCAACAGATGAAAAAATATATCAGTCACAGCCAGGTAGCTACTTACAGTTCAAGTGGTGTGGTAGAACACCAGCAAATAGTAAAGTGCAGTGCCCAGCTAATGATATAGCATGCAACCAATGAAATAAAATGGGACATTATACAAGAGCAGTGTTAGAATTATTGGGGAGGTAAGGGGAGCTTGGCTCCCCTGAGAAGGTTTCAAGCTCAGTTATATCTCTATAAAATTATATCTTCCCTACAATGAGGTATCGGTAATGAGAAAAAAATTAAAATGTTGTGGCTGCGTGTGTTTATTTGCTCATTAATACAATTTTTAAAGATTATATTTCTACTGTGGCCACAGTGGCACTAGAGCAGAATTGCTAGATTTATGTGGCCACCTCAAGACCTCATTAGTATGTAGCCACTGGGACATTTGAAACTTTTGGCAGTATTTGTATTTTTCTGAGCGGATTATCCTCAAAAGATAAAATGTCAAAACGCAAAGTAATGGGGCTCAGACAGATTTCTTTGTGAAGCAATCAACGACAACACCCATCATTAGCATTAGTAGTGAGGACAACAGTGAATGTGTACTGCCTACAGCTATCTAGCTAGTGCCGGTACCTACACTAGCAGTGACAGCGTAGAGGAGGATCCTTTGGCGCGGGATACCCTTGATACTTGCAGCAGCGAACATGGTCCTGAACCTCGTGGTGCATTGCCTTTTAATTGAACAAGCAAATGACGGAGTGAGTGGAGAAACAGAAATACGTGGCTGTTCACCAACAATCAAAACTTGGATGTACAGTTGGATGTACAGTTTACATGAAGCTAAAAACTGCGGCTCACCAAAAAGGCAACTGAGTATATATGGCAGAGGAATGGATATATGGTGGTGTCAGCAGTGAGTCACAGAATAACATGCAGAAAAAATAATACAAGCACTGAGACAGTTTGGCCCACAAAAGAGCAGTTGAAATTTCAGAGATGAGGGAAAAGGATTTGCATCCAAACAAGATACTGGAGGTGAATGCGCATTTAATCCAGGAAACAGTGGTGTGTTTCAGACCTGCCTATATGTTGGCAAAATGAAAAAAATGCCTTACAGAAAGCTCCCCGCAGTAATGTCCCTACTAAAATTTTATGGGGCAAATGTCAGAAATGTGCACAAATCTGACCATTCTTGTGTGGATATAGTTGGCCACATAGCTGGTGAAATGAGAGCTAATTTTATTACAGGGGTGAAAGAAGTGCAGTCTCAAATTAGTATTACTATTGACGAGAGCAGAGTTCATGGGGGGTCATATATGATCGTTTATGTGAGACGTAACATGAGAGGACAGGGAGAGGGGGACAATGTCTTTATGAATACTGTTGAGCTTTCAGAGAGCACAGATGCTGAATCAATCTGTAGAAGTTTGAGGAAAAGCTTGAGACAAGCCGGACTGGATGACGAGTTTCAGATGAAAAATCCGATCTGTATAGTATTGGATAGAGCAGCAGTACTCATTGGAAAAACAAGTGGACTCGCTACTTAAGTAAAACTAGATTTCCCCAAAATACAGTCTATACACTGACTTGAGTTAGCCATTAAAGACTTACTTAAGGAAGAAGCTAGGTGTAATCAGTTTGAGTTTTTTATCTCGAAGTTGTATCTATAACTAGTCATCAAAAAAATGCTCATTTGCTTCAAGAAGCAGCTGCAGATTTGAACATGCGGATCCTTAAATAGGCCAAATCTTCACCATCCGCTGGGTAGCTAGCAGTTTTAAAACTGTGAAAGCAGTGTGAAACGATTCCCTGGCACTTGGACAGCTGTTCAGAACAGCTGGTCGTAAAATGGTCAACAAAGATTTTCCTGAGTTGTTCGACTGTTATCAGTCTGATATCCTTCAATGCTCTCATAGCTTCAAAATATGCTGAGTCAACTCTGCTCCCCTCTGCAGACACTATTTGGCCTAGATAGTGAACTTAATGTTTGAAGAGATCACACTTGCTTGGCTTAAGTTTGATGCCATATTCCCTGAGACATCGCAGCACTTTCCGCACATCATCTCCATAATTTTGGAAAGTCTTACTAAAGAAAAATGTGTCATCCAAATAGGGGTTGCAAATGTTATTGGGAAGCCCCTCCAGAAATTCTTCAATAAATCGTTGGAATTCTGGTGGTGCATTCATTAGGCCAAATGGGACCCTTACCCACTCATAAATCCTCCACGGTGTTACAAAGGCTGTGAGTGGTCTACACTCCTCTCCTATAAACCCCTGATGATACGCCTTCCCCTGATCTAGTTGGAAACGGAGTACCCCCTCCCCCAGATTATGTATGATGTCATGAACCTGGGAAATAGGCTCGCGGTCAGGTAGAATTTTTTCTGTTTAAATCTCAATGATTTAACGCTGAAAATGGGTCAACGATGGTCTCTTTCAATGTTAAGTCTCTCTTCATGTGTGTCCCTGTTGATGAAGCAGTTGAGGTGGTCCATAAGAAATTACAGGACAACCTCTCCCTCAGGGACAGGACCGCCCTTAACTCTGACTAAGTTGCCTGCTTCTGAAAATGTGTCTTCAGTCTACGTTCTTCACACATAATACTACAGGCAGAAGCATGAGTTTGCTATGGGTTCCCCTGTTTCTCCTATAATGGCCAACTTGTATATGGAGGAAGTAGTGAGGAAGGCTCTGGCCTCATATCCGGGGAATCCACCTAGTTATTGGTTGAGGTATGTGGACAACACCTGGGTTAAAATTAAATCTCAGGACGTACCACATTTCACTGAACACATTAATTTGGTGGACACCCACATCAAACTCACAAGGGAGGATGCAAAAGATGACTTGTTGGCTTTCCTGGATTTCTAGGTTAAGATTGGTGTTAGGGGACAGCTGATTGGTAGTGTGTACCGCACACTAACAGCCCCCTTTCAAACCAACGATCCTGCCTATCAAGGATGTGAACATCATCATCTTGAATGAGTGGCCACTAGCCTGTAGATGGGTGTAGACCGTAGAGTCCTGGCCTGACATGGTGGCTCTTCTGTGTTGTGCCATCTTCTTGGCCAGCATCTGTTTGATCTCCAGATCTACAAGTCACTGCAGTCCTCCTGGAATTTGCAGTGTATACTACATTACTCTGTTTGTACCGGGGAACTTGATCCTTGGGGTGGACCCACTTTTGACGCAGTTTGTTTAGGGGTTTGAAAGTGACTGAGATGCAATGTTTAGAAAATATGGAACATTTTCCATTTGTCCATATTTGACATATGATGACACTTAGCCAAGTGGCTTGATCTGGTGTGTTTGGATTCTAGATGTTCATTAATTAGTTAATTAACTGTCACTATGAAGGAGATTATCATTACATCTTTTGTAAATCTACTGTAATATATTAATTTTAAAAATCCCCTTTTTTCCACCACCCAAATTCCCCAAGTTGCCTACAGCTGGATCAATCACTTTGATACCCCTCTAGAACATCAACAGCAAGGAGGAAGCTGTAGCATGTTAGTCCTCCAAGTCACATGACGGCTAGCCCTCTCTATTTTCCACATTGCGGTCTTGCGGGGAAAGCACTGTGCTTTGCAGAACGCACAAAGAACAAAACGAAGCAGAGTACTTAACCACGAGCGCCCAGAAGACACAGAGGGGGACACTAGTAAACTCAGGATACTTTATCCAACCTAAACCCTATATTCATGTGAAGCTTAGCCAATTATACCTCAGTAACTTTGGACCTTTGGCCGTAGTTGGCATTGTAATTTTGTTCTTCTCTTAGTGTACTGAAAAAAGGATTCCCTTGTCAGTCTCATAAGGGGAATTTTGGAATTTTCTGCATTTTCACCCATCCTATTATATAGGAGCAGTGGGCTTTCAACATATGGTGCTCGGGGAGGAGTTAAAGGTTCGGTACCATGCTCACGAACACCTCAAAATGCTTTCTACAGGATCAGGAATAGAACTTGTAGCCTTCTGATTGCTTGACAACTGCTCTACCCACTTAGTTATACCGCCCCAAATTGGGTTTGCAATTTATCAATTTATCTTGTGTTCACAAGATAAATTGTACAGCTCTCCATCTTAAGAGATAAGATAAGAGTTATACAATATAATGTATTCCTTTATTAGTCCCACAGGGGAAATTACAGTGTGACAGCAACCAAGTTGAAAGCGCAGTAAGAAAGCCATCAAATATAGAGCATGATATGTAAAATCAAAATAAATAGATCTCTCCTCTATTGCTATCCCTGAAGTTTCTTCCTATTTCTCTCTCCGTTAAAGGGGTTTTAAGGGAGTTGTTTCTTGTCCAATGAGAGGGTCCTAAGATAAGATATCGTGTTAACATAAAGTCAGTAACATGAGCCAACTTGCTAATTTGTGACAATTGGCTATACATTTTTTTTACTTGACTTAACTTGACCGTCACTTCCAATGGAAATCTTAACATCTTTAGCTCGGCCACCTCCAGCTCGGCCTCGGGTCTTTTTGTCATTGCTACTGTCTCCAAGTCAAACAACATTGCTGATTTCACTGCCATCCTGTAAAACTTCCCTTTCCCCTTGTGTTCACCCTTCTGTCACAAATTTCTCCTGACACTCTTCTTGTGGTGTTCCAACACAGAGGGATATTATTTTATTGGTGATACTTTTATTTTGGTACTGGTGGACAATGATTTCTTATTGGCTGTTCCCTGGGGTACAAAAAGTACTGCGTCCCTAGGCACTCTCTCTCTCCTGCACCTACCGTGTTAGGTGACGCACAATGGTGTACAGTGGCTATGGTTATCAATAAACCAAGTTTAGTGTTATCTTGCATATCCGCCTTCTTGTCCTTCCAGTTGTCTGCTTAAACAATTAACTACGTGTGTGCAATACACCACAGTTTGGCGACGAGGATGGGATGTTTAAGTTGGAAGACACGTTAGCATGTCCAGCAGCGACAGCGAGGCAGGGGTTAACAAAGAGGAAAACCCTGTGGAGCAAGAAGCACAGGCGGTGCACGAGGAACCGAGTCAAGTTCAACAACCACCATTAGCAGAGCCACAGAGAGCTTCGTGGAGCATACTTAGGACATGTTATTGATGCACTGGGCATTCATCCAATGAAGGAAAAGACAGATGCGATTCAGAAAGCTTGCAGTTCCGAAAAATGTGACTGAGCTCAGGTCGTTTTTAGGACTGCTAAACTACTATGGGAAGTTCATTCCTAATCTGTCCACTTTGATTCAGCCCATGACAGTACTACTGCACAAAGATGTTGATTGGCAATGGTCAGAGAAGTGTCAACAAGCATTTGAAGGTGCAAAGCAATCTCTTCAGTCAGAGAAGTTGCTAATACATTACCGCTCATTCTAGCATGTGATGCTTCTCCGTATGGAGTCAGTGCTGTAATCAGTCACCAAATGAAAGATGGAAGCAAGAGACCGATCGCCTTTGCTTCAAGGATGTTGACAAAAACGGAACAAAACTATTCACAAATAGAGAAGGAGGCTCTTGGTTTAGTTTTTGGCGTTATGAAGTTCCATGAATACCTTTACCGTAGGAAATTTCTGTTACTGACGGATCATAAGCCTTTATTAAAAATCTTAGGACCAAAAACTGGAGTCCCTACTCTAGCCGCAGCGAGAATGCAAAGGTGGGCTCTAATCTTAGCCGCATATACCTACGAGATCCAATACAAGAGACCAGAGCAGCATAGCAATGCTGATGCGTTGTCAAGGTTACCTGTGAAACAGTGTGAATTTTGCGTCTAATCCAGTGTACAGAGTTGCATATCTTGAAGATTTGCCTGTCACAGCTAGAGAAATAGCTAAAGAGACCAATAAAGACGCTGTGCTGAAGGTAGTTAAGCAACTGGTTTTAACAGGATAGCCTAAGCACATGCAAGAAGAAACACTGAAGCCTTATTTTCAGAGAAAGTATGAGCTTACTGTTGAGGATGATTGTCTATTGTGGGGATTACGAGTGGTAGTTCCAGAGAAATTGAAGGATAGACTACTGTCTGAGATTCATGAACATCACTGGGGGATAGTTAAAATGAAATCCCTTGCCAGAAGTCTCCTCTGGTGGCCCACATTAGATGAGTGCATTGAACAAGTCGTGAGTAAGTGTAGTGTTTGCCTGCAACAGCGTAGCATGCCTGCCACTACACGTGTACATACTTGGAAATGGTCTTCTAGTCCATGGGAGAGAATACACCTTGATTTTGCAGAGGATCACAAGCAGATGTTCTTAGTAGTGATGGATGCTCATGCTAGATGGCCTGAGATCATTCCCATGCACACCACTACATCAGCGAAAACAATAGAGGCACTGAGAACCTGGTTTTCAGCTTATGGGTTACCAAAAGAAGTAGTGACAGACAACGGACCGCAGTTCGTGTCACAAGAATTC
>OMLC01098635.1:0-29238 GCA_900302585.1 Regalecus glesne
GTGTGTTATGTGGTCATTGCCAATTATAGTCCTTCACCCCAAAGCACAATATGTTCAGAAACCTGATTGGACATGGCATTTTACAGGAGTGCTACTTACATTGTTCCCTCTTTTCTATGTTGTTTGTGGGTTGAGTCATGTTGTGGGAATGATCAGTGCCAGGTCTCTGAGAGGTACCTCTTCTCAGGGTGGCCCTGTTGGATGTTGTACCACTCCAGGAAGCCATGTGCTGCCGTTCCAATGTAGATACTGAAACCATGCACTCTTCTGTTGGGTCAGAGGTCGAAGTTGCCCATGAGCTATGCATGCAGGAATCCACACTGGACAGGGACTTCAAGGTGTCTGTGTGTGTTTGGCATGGGAAAGGAGTCAGACTTGATGATTTAAGGCTTTTCGGCTGTAAATACTTCTATTTGTTGGAGATTTCTACAATTCTCATTCTCCCTTGTGTGTATAAACAGGACTGGGCAATTTCATCTTTTATCTTTCACTTGTAGTGTACTGGGATATGGTATTTGGATATTGTTACATTGTGGTACCTGATTACATCTACATTAACAATAACAAGAATATATCACCTAAAGTTTCTCACACAATGAGTTCTGAATGAAACATTTGAGGGGGCATTATTTGAAAGTTAAGCCACTTTATTTGGTCATTGTATTCTTAAAATGAAATTTGTTCTCTGCATTTACCCATCCTAGTATATAGGAGCAGGGGTGGCTAGTTTTTATTTAATGTTATACTTCACATTACCAAAGAGTTCAGTGGGTTGAATTTCAGGTTGATTAATGAACGTGGTATTTCTTCAAATAAGTAATCAGATATTGTGATATGCATATGGGGGTACAAATGAATGGAAAAGCCTGAATGCTGGTAGCTATAGTGAGGGGGTCTAGAGTCTCTGTTATAATGTGGGGGGCATTTTCATGGCATGGTTTGGGTCCACTTGTCCCTGTACAGGGTAGGGTCATTGATAATCTATACAAAATTATTCTGGGTGATCACCTTTATCCTATGATTAAACATTTCTATCCTGGTGGGAGAGTTTTCTTCCAGGAGGACAATGTCCCCATCCACAGGGCAGGGCATGAGGGGTCACTGATGGTTTGATGAGGATGAAAATAATGTAAATCATATGCCTTGGTCTTCACAGTCACCAGATTTCCACCCAATTGAACACCTATGGGAGATTTTGGATTGACGCGTCTGACAGGACTCTCCACCACCACCATCAAATGGGGGAATGTCTTTTGGAAGAATGGGGTCCCATCCCTCCAGTGGAGTTCAGAGACTTGTAAGATATAAGACAAGATGCGATGAAGCTGTTCTGGTCGGTCGTGGTTGATCAACACTGTACTAAGACAGTCTTTGTTGAGTAGTCCTTTAATTTCTAACTCATCTATACATTTACAGTGTGTAAAATTCCTTATGATTATTGTGGTAATAATAACCAGATCATCCAGCACTATGCATTAACCATGTCACTCAGAATTACCATCTTTGTTGGTGTCTCTTCTTCTGGGCAGGGTTCCAACTGTGCCTGTCCGGGGCTTGAAACCAATCTGTGGAGCCCTCTTGTGGCCCAGGCTCTGTGTGCCCAGTACACCACTGTCTGCTGAGCCAGAACTGCCAGGACGATGCCGCTGGGTGAAGGTTTTACCTAAAGTGGGCAGGAGAGAAAGACCTGACGAAACAAATCTGAAAAGCGAGGTCTTCAACCCAGACACAACAGGTCAGCACCATCATGGAGTTGGGTTTGTAAATATGTCCTTTGTGTGTGTTGCATTTCAGATTTTTATATATCCATCCATTGTCAACCGCTTATCTGAAATCCAGTTGCGGGGGAACTGGGGCCTATCTTGGTTCTCATTAGGAGAAAGGCAGGGATGCACCCTTGAAGGGTCACCAATCCATCAAAGGGGAGAGCAATTAGGGGAAAAGTGTCTTGCTTAAGGACACTTCGACACGCTTCTCTGCAGGTGCGGGGGACAAACCTGCAA
Source organism: Regalecus glesne (assembly GCA_900302585.1). NCBI lineage: Eukaryota > Metazoa > Chordata > Actinopteri > Lampriformes > Regalecidae > Regalecus > Regalecus glesne. Next base: position 2,004 of record OMLC01098635.1, read on the forward strand.
CCTTCCGATTGGCAGATGACCGCTCTACCCACTGAGCTATGCTCCCCCTAATTTAATATAATTGTATACCTTATAAAATGCAGAAATATAAGATAACCATCTAAAACTCTCCTCAAGTTATGGTGTGTTGTGAACTGGGTTTCTGAAAGTTTGTAAAAAAGCTGCAAGCAGAACTATACTTTCTGCAATCTTATTTGTTGGTTTAACAGAAAGATTACAAAATTCAGACCTTTACGGTAGTACACCCACTTATTCCTTCGTTTATGTAGAAATGTTTTACCCCCATTTAATATCTTAGAAACCCAAACCCACATCTCAACGTCATCCTTAAGACACACGTCCCGATTTGGCACTCAGAAGAAACACTGCTATCCTATACCTTTTCTCATATTGTGATTCTTTCAGACTGAAGGTATTTTTTCTCTCTTTCAATTTAATTCACTGAGATTTCCAGGATATACGTGACACCCAAATGTGATCCTTGAAATGATTTCTCTCTATTGTCAACGTCTGTGTTTATTTTAGTAAAGCTGACCTATATTTTCATCTCCAACATGACATTTTGAATGTTGAAGAAAAGCTTGAGCTGAAAAATAAATCAGAATTTGGTTTTAACCTTCCTAACAATAGATTTGCATTATAAAAAAGGTGCCTTTGTCCCACTGGGAAAAGCCTTCAAGTTTCCCTCTGCAGATACACCTTCAGAAGAATTCTAATAATAACTTCTTCAAATTATAAATGTAAGACATCTTATGTAGAACTCTTCTAAAGTTTTGAAAACTTTCTATATGATGACTTTGATGCCCAAGCAAACAAGATCTCAAGTTATATTAAAAGGGTTTTCTCTACAGGAAAGACACAAAAAAACCTGACAAGAGCAAAATGGTTAGTTGAGCTTACATTGCTTATCAATAATTGGTTTCAATATGTCACTAGATTGTTCATAAGGATTGGGATACCTGGAGTCAGTTGAGATGAACTGATTCAACTTGCTGTGAATCTTAATCATAATTGACAAGTCATGTGTCCAAAGAGTCAACTCTACCTTTAACTTTACCTTTTTTGAATGAGAATTCAGGTCTAGTATTTTACTTTTAACTATCAGGAGTGCATCAACCTTTTTATTTTTTAAATTTCCTTCATTAACTATATCACTTTATGGTCCAAGGGGTGGCATGGCTCAGTGGGTAGAGCTGTCGCCGGGTGGTTGCAGGTTCGATCCCCGGTCCTGCAGAGAAGTGTGTCGAGATGTCCTTGAGTAAGACACTGTTCCCCTAACTGCTCTGCCCTGTGATCGACTGGTGACCTATACAGGGTGTACTCCTCCGCCTTTCACCTAATGAGAATGGCGATAGGCTCCAGTTCCCCCGCGACCCGATTTTGGGACAAGCGGTTGACGATGGATGGATGGATGGATGGATTTAATGATCCAGAAGACAGTTTTGGGACCACCATTTTGCTAAATGTCCTAATACTTAAGGATACAGTATATATAGTTCGGAATCTCTGTCAAAGGAGCTTAGATGAAGTTTATAAGTTTGGTGTCCTTTCATGTTGTAATTTTGCATACTATACTTTGTTATATTATCGAGTCATACAAGTCATCTGCAATCCACTTGTAATTGTATTATGGTAAGGAAAAAAATTACTAAATTCTGCCCATTTCTCCTTCTCCTCTTTCTATTCCTTCCCAGTTGGTGCAGGGGAGTAGTGGTGCTAAATAAGAATTCCTAACATCATTACATAGTGCTTTAACAGTAAATAACATGGATGAAAACAAAATATGATATAAAAGCAGTTGCACACTATGTCCATCAACACAGATAAGAAGGCAGTTACTGCTTAACAGAGGTGATAAGTGGGCAATGTTATTACTGTCATAATCATTAGAAGTTTTACAAGCTTAATACCAGGTAATCACTCCACTTAACAACCATCCATCGTCAACTGCTTATCAGGTCGCGGGGGAACTGGAGCCTATCTCCGTTCTCATTGGGTCAAAGGCAGGGTACACCCTGTATAGATCGCCAGTCTATCACCGGGCAGAGCAGTTAGGGGAACAGTATCTTACTCAAGGACACCTCGACACGCTTCTCTGCAGGACCAGGGCTGGAATCTGCAACCCTCCGATCGCCAGGCGGGCACTCTACCCGCTGAGCCATGCCACCCCCCACTCTGCTAAACACCCAAACTTAATTAAGTTAAAGGAAGTAAAATAACATCTGCCTGGTCAGTCCAGTTAGCCACATCTTAGACTTACCTGAGCCCTCCTGGACTTCCATGCTGTGACCAGCAGTGTATTCGTAGCCACACAAATTCTTCGACACAACAGCATATCTCTCCCCCTCCTCATCTTCCTCTTCCTCAGAGAGGAGGGTGGCACCCAAGTCAGAGCCCAGTTTACTGGCTATGAAGTCCATTGGAGGTTTGGAACTGTTGGACAGATTAGGGCTGCCCTTCTTATGCCTGATATGTGGAGGGAAACATTATGATGAACACAACATAAAAATGGTATGGCTGAGAAAAGGTTTGAGTGTCTGCTAGCAGAGACTGATTTCATTTTCCTCCTAAGCATCTCTACGTGACTACACTGATTTCACTGATTACTTTCTCTGAGCTGGTGCATGTTACGCTAACACAATGGAGTAGTAATTGGACTGGAGAAAGGATAGTCGGATGGAGAGGACTGTCAGCAATGTGTCTGTTATCTTCCCCACAGCTGTCTTCCATGATGGCTCATGGCCCATTATAGAGATACATGCACAATTACCAGCTCTGTTTCCTGTTGTCAGTACAGCGTACTAGACTAAACCCAGTCATTACCCTGCGACACATGTTGACACTAACATGACAAGTTTTCCAATGCTCCATCAAAGTTGCAATCAATAGAGAGCTGTTTTTATCGCACCCCAGGAAACGGACTGCAGGTCCGGGATGACAAATGTAAATACCAGCACTATGAACAGCTCAAACACTGGCTATTGATATGCAAAACCCTCCCTATCTACTGAATGAAATGAATAAAATTACAGCCTCTTCTACCAGTATGCAAGGTGGAAACTCCAGTTCTTATGAAAAAAAGTGATACTGTAGGTAATTTATGCATATAAACAGACACCTGTGGTAATTCTAGGGGGGAAATGGCCCCATTCCTGTGTAACAATATAAATTTGATGCTTACAAGACATGCAGCACTGATAATGTCTGTCATGCAACTAAATGAGTTAAATAAACCCAATTATCCTCTAGTGCAAGAAACCAACACAGAAATATGCTAATCTTATTCATCTTATTCTTAAGCCATCGTACCCATGAAGCCTGAGTTTAAGGCATCGTGGGTTTGGCCTCTCTGCGAGGTGTCAGGAAAAGGCATCCATCCTTAATCCCCTTTGCTTGGTAAATGTGAGGCATTCATTGTAAAGTTCTTTGAGCAGTCACTAGATTAGAAAAAAGTGTATATAAAAGTGTGTCCGTTCATAGGCTATATGGTTTAAAGAGCCTTACCATGCCTGCTTGGCCACCTCATATTGGTAAGCCCTAGTCAGCTCATCTAGGTGGGCCTGCAAAATAGACTGCATCTCTTCATGATGGTTGGAGCTGAGAGGGGAAGATGATGGCTGCTTGAAAGTAGCTGCTGTTGGAGAGGAAGATCTTCCTCTGACAGGTGGGGGTGGACCTTGCTCCTCCTCCACTTTTTTTTCTAATTCCCGGTGGAGGTAGGACTGAACAGCAAAGGTTGGGGCCCAGCTTTCACTGTCATATCTAACATATGGAAATAATATTACCAGTAATTAACATTAAATTTAGCCTTTTAACAGCAAGGACATTTCTATTCTGAGTAGCATTTTGCTTCTTTTTGCATTGTCTTATTAATCCTTTTGGACATTGTCATCCATCATACTTTTCTTTATTTCAATTCAGAACTGTATATTGTAAATCTCATTGTACTAAGTACTATGTTTTTTTCTGGTCTATTGGTCAGTTGCTCAGAGAGGAAGCCCTTGGTCAAGAAATAACAGGTGTGTTCATTTTACATAAGGCCATTAGAGCTCCAAATGGTGTGTGTGTGTGCTGTTCCAAATGGAAGCTCTCATCTCCTCTCATTCTACTGGAATGCTCAAAATGCACACGTGTACACACACGCATATAGACTGAGAAAGAAACACATCTACAGAAATGATACAGGTACAGGATATTATGACATCTCTATGTGCATGTCCATATCTTCGTGAGGCGCATGGCTCACCTGTATAAATGAGTTTGACTTTGCGTTTATATAAATGTGTGATGTAGGAGTAAGATGGATGAGTGATTAATGGCTCTTACCCTCCACCGTGGTTCTCTGGAGGATACTGGTCAAGGTCAACCTCGGTACCAGGCAGAGGATGCATGGGTGGGGGAGGCAGGGGCATGTTGGCCCAACATGTCCCATTTGATTTAGAAGACTTTGTGCCACCCTTCACCTTCTTTTTCTTCCCAGGCTTTCCAACTAAAAATGGAAGAGTTTTGGTCAGATTATTTACATGATAGTAAGAAGTCTCTGTGGTACCTGTTGGACTAAGAACTTTACTGAGGTAACACTTTAAATCTTTGGCTTCACTTAGTTATTGGTATGCTTAAAAACATTCTCTATCTCTCACAGGCTCACACACACATGCGTGCACACGATGACACCAGCAACCTAAAAGTTATCTCGTATCTTATGTAGTGAGATTGAGTTTTGAAAACTTGTCTCACATCAGGCTCTTCGTGTGAGGGCATATAAACCTAAGGCTCCCCTCTGTCAGGCTGCCCCACCAGCTTCCACCTCCCTCCCTTATCTCACAGGTAAAGCAGTGCTGTCATTTAGCTTAGCACACAGGCTACAGTGCACAACGACATAGATGACTGGCAGAGCAATCATGGCAATTCACCCTCACCCATTGCTTCTGCACTAATTGTATATGTGTGACTCAGAAGGCAAGAGATTTTCTGCTCTCATTAATCAAGCAAATCCAAAGAAATTTGCTGTATTTCTATGACATTTCTGGGATACAGACGCTTCCAGCACTGAGTGAACATTTCTGATGAAGATAGGGGCGTAATTAAGGATAATAACCTAAAGGTCCTTTTTCAATGAATATGTAAATACACTAAGCCTTCCTGCAACAATCAAGATACACAAACACAGAAACTATGGCAGAATACATATTCAGCAACACTGGAATAGACAGAGCCTTAACTGTACTTTCAATAATCCCTCTAAATTACCTTACCATTGCAAGGGCGTCTGTCTGTCAGGGAGTATCCCATGTTGGCCATCTCCTGCTGGGCTTGGAGAGAAGATTTCCAGCGGGAGTCTGGCCTGTCTACAGCCAGCTCATGGAAACTATTGGACTGGAGTATTTGAGTGGTGGCATAGGGGGTGGGGTGACTGCCTCGTGCTGGGCTACTGTAGCCTGCCTTCCCCATGAAGTCAATACTGCTATAGATGGCACCGTCAGACAGCATGGTGCCCGTCTTCTCAACCGCTGCGGATGGTAAAACATCTTAGAGACAGAGGAGGAGGGTAACAGAGTAAGAATGGACAAAGGGGATTGTGGAGAGATAGGCTGACATGTAGTTAATGATCTTTAAGGTCATTAACACTCCATGCTTTCCTGGAACTCTATGTTAGTTAAGCAGGTCTCATTTGAATTTGATATGAATGAAAGTGATTATCCAGTGAAATAATTAGCAGATAGTATGCAACATGCTGTGGAAACCCAGTGGTGTATAGAGGGCTAACCTTTAGCTCCACTGCTCACCACAGTGGAAGCCTTCAGGTTAGGGTAGCTATGGGGCTGGAATTAGCAAAGAAAGTAGGTGACTTTATTTGCTTAACTTAAAATTATGAAATCATTGTTGATTGCTTAGTGTAATGGCTATAGAATGACACGATCGGAGTTTAGATTGGTTCCTTATAAGCTCGCTTCACTGTCTGCCACCAGGTATGATCTCGGGAACACAAAGAACGGATTTTAGCACGAAGGCTGTGTGTCAACCATTGCCCAACGAAAGTAGGAGGAGGACAGCACTTTTGTTAGCACCCCCAGTCATGTAAAAGGCAAGGTGAAGGTGTAACAACCGAAGTGACATTTGAAACGACCCAGTAAGAGAAAAAGAACCCCACTGACGATGAGATGAAGAAAGTGAAGGAGAGTGATAGAAACAGAGATAAAACAAAGAGTGAACTTCAGACAGCCATTCACTTGATGGAGCAAGCTCTGGTGTTGTTTCAAACTCTGTTTCCCCATTGAGATCAGTTTCCCCCTGGCCAGTGGTAGTATTTCAGTAGTAGTAGTATTCCATGCAAATACTTTTGTATTTGTATTTGCATAGCTATTGGTTACGATTAGGTTAAATTAAGCATTAGGTTGAGCTTAGCATCCCAGTGATGCGTCAACTCTGGCTATGGGGAAACAGATCTCAACAGGGAAACATAATTCAATGTAACACCCAGGGATTGATAGGGTTCCAAACCAACATTCAGTTGGCATTCTGTCTACTTGTTAGCACTACTAGAGGATTTATTCTGTCTAGATCACAGCATTGATATTGGGGTCTCTTGATTCTTATGATTCTTGATTCTTATGGTTGTTTCTTGCTTTGGACTATAGCCAGGCTGGTAATAAATGGAAGGTGCGGCGATTGTCTTTGTGATGGGCAAAAACAATAAAAACCCTTGAAAAGTCCTATACTGTCACAAAATATATACATATTGTATACATTTATATACAAAATTCAGGCACACATGGCCACAAATAAATTACTTCAGACTTTCATCTCATGCTCACAGTCATGAATTGGCAGAGGAAGCTGTATTAGAATAAGTGAAAAAAACACAAGCCTCATATACAATATTTAAGGCAAATTTAGGTCTTATCACTTTCAGTTAGTGATGTAACATCTCCAAAAGTATGCAGCGCTGTGTGTATGTATGTGGAGAGGAATAAGCCACAATCAACTGTCTGGAAAGACGATTGCTAAAACTCTATTTCCCAATCCTCCTTCCTTGCCTGCAGGACTACAGCTATCGTTATGTGTTTACCTACCTCCACGGCAAAAATTACTGTTGCCCTTTGGACTTCCCAAGCCCCCGTTGGCTGGAAGGCTAGTGGAGGGCCAAGAATCAGCCAACCATGGAAGGCCTTGGTCTCCTGCCTTCAGTAGACCGGGACGACTTGGAGAGAAGAATGTACAAAGAGATGAGGTGAAGTGGGAAAGAGTAAGAGTTCACAAAAAAGAGGGAGGGAAAGACAGGAGAGATGGATAAATATCAAGCCTGTATCCTCAACATAACAGTGTTTTTTTGGCCAGTCAGCTGCATCTACGACCAATTGGTGTGAAGCCTCATTCAGCATATCCACTCGGCTGAAGCAGCCGAGAGCATGGGCAACGATAAACAACAGCAGGACATGAAGTGGCAAGTCTATAAATCAAGCTTCTGCCACCCCTTTAGTTTCCACCACCCATAACTCTCCCCTGAGAAACACGCCAGGCCTAAATACACATTAAATCCGCTTTAGAGCCCCAGCTCTACAGAAATTTAAATTTTAAATTGAGAATCATGGACACCCTCTGGCAGATAGGCTGCAGTGATGTACTGTCTCCATGGCAACAGAGACAGCAATCCCCGTTTGTTGGTTTAGGAAAGCTTTTTTTCCTATTTCTCTTATTGAAATAGAAAAGACACATAAACACAGGCTCTAAACGACAACATTCAGAAATACAGTATGTGGCTAAATAGAGCACTATCTGAATGAGGACACTGTCACATACCGCATGCTTTGTTGACATTTGTCAAAGTAATGTGGTCCTCCACCAAGTCTAGTGTGCCAAGTGTCGAGGAAATTGTACATAACCCTATGGTGATGACTCAAAGGTGTTTAAACAATGATGTGAGTAATTTTCATTCAAAATAGTCCAAGCACACACACAGATTTACATAAATATAGGTGCCCAGCCATTACAATGGCAGATACAATACAATGACATATATGTACATAAAGACACAGATACTTGAACAAATGTGGACACACTTGGTTTAGGTAAGAAACTGTTTGTTTTTAGAGTATTATTCACAACATTTGATTTGGCTATGGGCATATCTGCTTCTTTAGGTATGACAAAGCGAAGAAAGGAAATGCGAGGCAGGAAAACAAGACAGAATTTCATATTTTGCTTCAAGGAGAAATCTCCTTATGCTTCTCTTGCGTCAGTGTCTAGTTAAGCTCTGTGATATTTGTGGTAGATTGGCTTCAGTCACTGCGAGATAAAAGGACACCCTCATCCACCCACCGGAGTTCCAGACTCCAGCTCCCTGGGGTCATTATCTTGTGATATCCTCACACACTATCGGTGCATTCAAGCAGCGGGCAGCAAGTCTGTCGACCAGCAAATTTATCACCCCCCCATGACCCCTCTTTCTGCCATGGCAACCTTGGATGAACCCAGAGAGGAGCAGTGAATAAAGGACCAGTCTACCTGCTTTAATTGGCTCTGCTAATATTCAGAAGAGTGATTAATGATGTAATCAGGTGGTACATGATGCACTGAAATGAATAAAGAATACTGTACACAAAATCCATTCATCAGCAAAGCACTCTTCATTTTATATTCCAATGAGAACTTAAAGAGAGCTCTGCATGAGACAATGCTATAATGCTAATGTATAATTCCCTATACATTGCTGAAACTTGAAGTACTATTGATAAAATACATAAATTCTCACCTCCCGTTTCTGATCAGGCCTCTGTCTCTTTGGAATGTGACTTCAGTCCCATGGAATTGAAGTGATAAGGGGAGAGAAAATATGGAGTCATCCTCTGAAAATCTGCTGCCATCAATCTACATGACTGGTTTACAATGGCTGTGAGCAATAAAGAAAGCTAAACATTTACAGTTGAATTTCCAATTCTATAGTAAGTGGAATAGACATACCTGCACGGGTGAAGGTGAATGACTGGACTGCAAGTCAAAAAGAAAGAAAGTCACTTTATGTGTAGTTAAATATTTGTAGAAAGTGAAAGGGTTTTATTGCCACATGACCAAGGTTGGTGGAGTTTTTTCTCTGCATTTAACTCAAACTATTGTATAGGAGCAGTGAGCACAACTGCAGCATGGCTCCTGGGAAGCAGTTCGAAGTTTAGTGTCTTGCTCAAGAACACCTCATCACCATTTCTGCAAGGGCTGGGGATTGAATCAGCAATCTCCAACTACTAGATGACTTCCCTATCTCCTGAGCAATGCAAGAGCAGCATAGCTCAGGAGCAATAGATGATGTATTATTGCTTACAATATAATTTTTTTCATTACACTAAAAACTTAATAGCGCAATTCATAACAAATGACATACTCTAAATAGATGTACGCTGTTTTGGAATGAAAACCTCCATTTTTTTCAGAGAGGGATCAGAAAGATGAGGGAAAATGCAAATCTGTCTGATTATTCAATCACAATGGTTTCTATCCAACACTTAAACGTAATGATATCTGCAACACGAATTACCATACTAATAGCTCAAAGCGCAGTGCTTGACCTACAGAGAGCGGAAATAATACTAAAAACCAAAACGTAGATGTATTCCCCTATAATGTGTAAACAGGACAGTCCAATAATGGAAGGGGATGTTAACTTACTTATCTCTAATGAACATATCGGAGTGTTGGGGTGGTGTTCTGATGAGGTTTTGTTCACAGTTGATGCACTTGACTGCCCAGTGAATTAAAGGAAGTAAGGCTTATTTCCATCTTTGCTGCATATATTTCCTTTGTTCTGCCATTTATGCCCTAGCCAGCCCAAATGGCGTCTCATCTGTGACAACGTTAGATCTATCTTCTCAAGGCATCTCATGCCTTGAGAACACATATGCCAACACATATTACTGTAATGCTGCAGTAATATGTGTTGATGTAGAGCAATGTAGATTGATTTTTAACCTGCATAGTTGCTGAGCCCCTTCCTCTTCTTCCTCCTCCAGTAGAGCCAAGCACTGAAGCCCATGAGAACGATCCAGCAAGCCCCACCCAGACCGGCAATGAAGGCTGGCTGCTTCACCACATCAGATATGCTATTGTTGCCCTCTGTTCCTGTCATTATGTCCCTCAGCTCTGCACCTGGGGACACAGCACAAACAAGAAATAAATAAAGAATAATAATAAATGATGCTAGTCAGCATAGCACAGATTTAAACAAAGATACATTTCAGATAAAAACAGCATATAAAAATTGCAAATAAGAACGGGATATGATACTGTTTCTAAAACTGGCCATGGGCAAGATAAATATGTCAGAACAAGATTAACATATCAAACCATAGCAGGGGAATAAAGGCTTTGTTTGATTTGATTTCTTTTGCTGACCTTTGTACCATCAGACAAGCCATCAAAACAAACTTAAAATATGCTAGGACTGCCATGCAAACAGGAATAAGGTATTTGATGAGCTCAAGGGAAGTTTATAAAAGTTAAAACAAAAAATACTGAGACGACAGATAAAACACCAAGACACATGGAATGCAAATAGCCACAATATGATGAAATAAATAAGTAAACAATAACAGACAGGGGTAAAAGATAAATAAAACAAAAAACAGCAGTTGTGCATCTAACATATGGAAGAGTTAATCAATTCAGCAGTGCACTTATCAAGTTGAGCTGCAAGACATGAGATTGACAGAGCAGCTCTGACAGAGTTTGATTTTCTGTTGCGGCCACTGTGCTGTGAAATTAGATTCACAGTCTCCAGTAGGAAAAACCCACTATCATTAGTTGTAAGCAGTCCACAGCCTAGTGTTTCCTTGCTCTGGTATTGAAGGGTGTTTTTCCCCACATATATCAGTCAAAAGTCACAGATGAAGAGCATCTGGCCCGGGCAGTGATATTGATTCTTGGCTTATATATTCAGTGTATCCTCCTTCAGATATTTTATCAGAGGTGATAGTCTGATAAGCTCCCTCAATAACACTACTTTGTTAGCACCAGCTGCCCTGATATTGAGGAGGATTATTGATATGGCTAACAGCACTTGGCAAAGTGTTACCAGACACTAGGCTAAATGAAATGCTATTGATTTCTTGATAGAGATCTATGTCACAAAGCAAAACCATCTTTCTTCAAACACCAGAAATTGAAAAACCCTTTTTACAGATTCCAGCCTGTGAGCAAAATCAAGCTTCCCCAATTAAGGGCCATATGATTCCATGCTTGCTTGGTTTGTGTTGGTTGTGTGTGTGGCTCACCTAAGATGATGAGCTGGGGCTTACTCTTGACACCCACTCCTGCACTGGTGCTTGCAGCCACCTCCACATGATATTGCACTCCAGTCTGCAGGCCCCCCACTACAACTGAACGGATGGTTGCATCCACAGTCTTATTGACATGAAATCGCGTCTCATTGGCCAAACACCAGATCTGACACAGACAGACAAACAAGCAAGACAGAATTCATTGTTGGCTGGCCCAGTATGTTGAAATTACATATTGTGAGGTATCGTGAGGTACCTCTACCTTATACTCCTGAATGATTCCATTCTGTTCATCAGAAGGGGGAGGGTCCCAGGACACACTGATTGAGGTGCTGTTATTGTTCCCCAATGTAATCACCGTCACCTGCTGAGGAGGGGCACTGGGGGCTGAACAAAACACACAAACATGATATTATATCAATGTATATGTGTGGAAATCCAGTAATTCAGGTGATTTATTTTAATCTTGGGTAGTACACGCCCATTTCATGCTTCACACAGTCATCAGATGCCAAGTGTATGTATGTGTGTGTATATATAGAAATAAAAAACAAAATAGAATTATACATGTGTGTGTGTACACACACACACACACACACACACACACACACGCACACACACACACACATGCACACACACACACACACACACACACGTATTATTTTATTTTATTAACAGAAAATAGACTGTTGGGTTCCTACAATGGCTATTTATCATGGCAAGACTGAAAGCTTTGTTTGACTTGCACACTGCCTCAATTCATATTTATGGAGTATGCTGAAACGACAAAGTATTCTCTGAGCCAGTGCGGCAGAAGGCTGCTGTGGTATAAATGAGCTGGAAAGACCCACTGCACTGAAAGCTGATGGCAGCTTTGTTCAGTTAATATCCACAGAATCTATGTTCTTCTGGTGATAGGTTTTTATTATTAATGCACGTTTGGTTGGTAAGAGAAGAGTAGCTAGACATACAGATGCAGGGACAATGAAAAAATAGAATCAGTTTATACAGTAGGTTAACCATCCCTTGAATTACTATACTATTTGCTTGATTATGGTACCAAACATTATAAACAGACAAATATTATACACCCCATGTTTCTTCAAATCTACAGCTTTTCAGAAACTGTGTTATGGGCCAGCATAGCTCAGAAGATAGGGTGGTTATCTAGTAATCAGAGGATGGATGGTTTGATCCCTAGACCTTGCAGAAATGATGATGCAATGCCCTTGGGTAACACATTTAACCCACAACTGCTCCTCGGATGCTGTGACTACCCAGTGCTCCAATACAATAGGATGGCTTAAATGCAGAGAACACATTTTATTGCATGTATATACAAAGAGAAATAAATAGTCTTCCTACAGTGTGGACCTCAGTTGAGTATCATGTCATTCAACAGTGGCTGATGCCGGCCACTAACAGAATTTTGATAACCAATCATGGCCATCATACATATGCACCGCTTTAATGCTTCTAATTTAAAGCATTATCTTTTGTACATATAGATGGAAATGCTCAACCCCAATTCTTGTCCCCTGTAAGGAGGCAGTCTAATGCATTGTTGCCCAAAATGTGGCCTGGGGCTCAAAGCACCACATCCCAAGTGATGCTCCAATGGCTAATTGTTTAAATGTACAATTCTAGTTTAATTGCTTATCTAATTACTTACTTTATTAACTTGACTTAATTATTTATTTGGGAGACAGGAAATGCCTTGTATCTGTGTGACGGAGTACGTTATCATCAGTCAGTGATAGAACTGTGCAGGTACATAATCTTTGACTCCTGGTTGACTGAATGAAATGCCATCTCTGAACAAGGCTCTCTGTGCTGGATGTGCTCAGATTCAGTGGCTGTGTGATGTTGCTTCACTAAGGGGACCAACACATTCTTTTTTACCATCTAACTTGCGAACATACTAGTAATTGTGTCTACCTTAGTCGGGTCTAGCTTTAGAGATGTCTGGACAATAATATAGTAAATAGAAACACTAAATATAACCGGGACAAAAGCCTGTGAATGTTGACATGAGGAGGAAGAAAGCCAAGTCCTGACATATAGCATTAAACCCTTTTTTTCAATTTTAGCTTTTCAAGGGGAAATGAAAAAGAACCCGTACTTAGGAGCATATGAAGCACCAAGTGAGTCAGAGAGCATAGTTTGGCATGAGAGGGATTATGTCTTGGCTATTTGAAAAGCATTTTTTATGGCCTTTTTTTGCAAATTGACTCATTTGCCCACAACCTCAGTAAAATACAATTTGGAATAGCTTTTTTTGAAATGTTTAAATTTTATCAACCCCCTGCAATGATTGGAATTTACACTAAATAAAATTATCATTATTATATCAAGCACATTTTAATTGCAATGACATAAGTAGTGGCAATTTCACTGCTCTGAATTTTAATTACAATAATTGCTGCCAGTCACATAAAGACATGCGTTTTGGATGTGTTTTTGATAGACTAGTGATGTGACCTATGGGACTGACTGAGACCCCCCATTGTTGAAAAAACGCATGTATAAAGGGATAGAATGGCACCAGCAGGGGGGCCAACACACACCAAGCCTCAACAATGTAGCGAAAGGCAATGACATTCTAGGAGGGAGGTAAATCAGAGGTTATAATATGGTTAATTGTGTAGACAAGATATAGCAGAGCTTTGATGGGGACAGTTAAGCCAATCCATCAGAAAGTATTGGTTCAATGGTTTAATAGTAAATTGACATATGTTTATATAGAATGTTTCTAGTCTAGCAACCCCTCAGTGTATGCCTCACATTTACTGAGCGTGGGGGGCTATTTCTTCTATTCTAAATGTTACTAAATGTGTTATATTGGGAGCTGTGGTAGTCCAGCAGTAGGGCATGTGCCTCCAAGTAGGAACCATGGCTTTGATCCCACTACGGGGCGTCAGAAAAGGGCATCTGGCCTTAAAAAAGTGAGGCATCCATTGTAAAGCACTTCGAGTGGCCATGGGACTAGGAAATTTGCAACATAAAAATTCCATTTATCATGGTCTGAATGGCGTTATTATATAGGATAATTTTCCTATCCTTGCAAGAACATTTTATACAGCTTTCTTTACTCGTAGCTGAAAAAAACCCATCACAATCAAATCTTGTAAATGCATCAATGTTTCAAAGTGCCCTCACTTGGCTCAGACAGGGCATGGGCAGACATACCTGTGTGCACTTTACTGAATCCATACATATGTATCAAAGCCATCATCCCACTTAACTCAGACTGTACCATTACTCTAGTACAGCACTGAGGAGTTTCTAATGAAATAAGGACATTTACATCAACAGGGCTATTACCGGTACTTGGACAAAACAGAATAGAATATATCCAGTGGCCAATAATGATTATACCAACAGACATGGTCTGACTGGTAGCAACGTTCAGCCTTGGTGATTTTGTCTGGACTGGCCCCAGTTTACCCCTACATACACACTTATGACATGCACAAAGTAATGCCAGGCTATCTATAACAAGGCCTAAGCTATAGATATCAACTTGGCACCCTAACAGCAGGTGTACTTACAGGGTTTCAGGAAATAAAGCAATAAATAAATAGTCAAGAAGTAGTCGAGAGGAAAAGTTGGCACCCCAAGCGGTGCACTTGGGATTTTATTCATTTTAGCTCAGGAGGCGGAGTGGCTGTCAAGTAATCAGAAGATTGGTGGTTCAATTCCCAGCCCCTTCAGAAAGCATGTCAAAATGTATTTGATCAAGACACTAAACCACTAACTGCTCAAGTGCTGTGATGGAAAAATAACTTGTCCAGGGTGTTTTTACACCTTTCCCCCAATGAGTGCTGGGATAGGCTCCAGCATTACTCCACAACCCAACTTCAGATCAAGCAGTTGATGATGGATGGATGGATAGATTGATGGATGGATTGATGGAAAATGGGCACCCGACTCTCAGCACACTTATGCTTCAATAATCCTATGTCGTGAGTATGATCTATGACAACATCTAATGCTGTAATCATGAACCAAAATAGTCAACTGAATTTTCCCACTGGACATACCCTTTCCCTACTGTAGGCCTAATGATGATCTGGAGAT
Source organism: Regalecus glesne (assembly GCA_900302585.1). Classification (NCBI taxonomy): domain Eukaryota; kingdom Metazoa; phylum Chordata; class Actinopteri; order Lampriformes; family Regalecidae; genus Regalecus; species Regalecus glesne. Next base: position 17,351 of record OMLC01098635.1, read on the forward strand.
GTGTCTGGACATTAACATCACTCTAGTCATTGTAAATCATTAGATCATTGGTCATCAGCTGATCTGATGCAATTCACACATCAGGTTTAAGAGTCAGGATTTCATGCTAAGGGTACTATTAAAAAGGATTAATTCCCTGATATTGTCAGGCTGTGACAAACAGCAGCCTGCACCCCATTGGAGCAGACCCAGAGTGGCTAATCAGCTGAGCTAAAATAACACTCTCGCCTTGACATCATTAAAAACACACCACAGCACAGCGGCCTTTAGCAGCGAATAGAACAGAATAGCATGTCCTGCCTTAGGCGGTCATTAGACCTCTCATCAGTGCGCTCAGCAGAGGCTTTGGTATTGTTAACAAATGTGTTGACTTAAAACATTTTGCGGCAGCAGCCTCAAGTTGTTATTTTTCCTTTTTCTCTCTCTGAACTTTTCTAGCTCCATCTTTTCACTTTTTAGGACCTTTCAGGCTTACTATAAATGTCAGGCTAGCTAGTTATCTGCAAACATAACTTTCAGTTTCCACCCATTCTTTCTCGATGTGGTTAATTCCTGCTTGACCTCCGACATTAATTGGTGTATGCATCCACTTAAAGGCATGGGGAGGAGGATGAGGGTAGCACTTCCTACACCTGCCTTACAGTATCAGTAGCCTTTAAACAATTGGGACAGTTTATCCCCGATCAGATGGGCTGTTCCAACATCAAGTGGGCTGCAGCCAACAGGTTGACACCCCCCCCATTGTTGGCTTTGCAGCCCACAATTGAGCCAGTCCATCTGGTATTTACCACAGTTGCCAGATTGCCAGTCCGAGCCTACCCACAAATGAATTTGACATTAGTTATGCGTCCTCTAAATCGGATCTGGTTGACATTACTCCACCTTCCATATCACAAACATGCATTAAGTTGGTTTATTTAAGGGAGAAAGCACATCATATGAATCGGGATTGAAGTAGAAAAACAAAACTACTCATGGTGTAGTTTGTGATTTTTAACTGGCTAGCTTGCCATTGTCAACTTCTTATCCAAAGTTGGGTCAAAGGGGAACTGGAGCCTATCTCAGAGCTCATTGGGTGACAGGCGGGGAAACACCCTGGATAGGTCACCAGTCCATCACAGAGAAGAGCAGTTAGGGGAACAGTGTCTTGCTCAAAGATTCTTTGAGACACCTCTCTGCAGGTGCTGGGATTGACCCTGCAAAATTCCAATCCCCAGAAAACTGCACTAACCACTGAGCAATGCCACCACTGACTAAAAACGGATGTTCTGAAAATATATGGAACGTTACAGCATTCTAAGATTGCCATCCTACTTGCGGATCAGCACAGCGACAGTCACTCACCTACATGATAAAAGGCATTTTGCGAATGCATTTGTACATATAGATTAAAAATGGTATCAGAAATTCCTGGAAGAAGGATAAATAGGCTGCAAACTATGAGCAGCCCTCTGCTGTAGAACATATTTTAACCTTTTTTTTCAAATACATACATAAAATACTTACACATATGCTCTCAGAAACACAAGTTAAACACTCACATATGGATGGAACCTCTTGTACAGTGTGCATTTACATAGAAAATAAACTTACACAAGTGAAACATCTCCACATATGTGAAACACCCACACACACACATGTGGAACAGCAGCACACACATATTAATATAAAGGTCTGCATGCTTTACATATGTATGAGCAAGTGGTTCACACATGCATGTTGAGTAATTGACAATATCACTGGAAGGCAATTCATATATACAAGGCAGAATAATTGAGGGAAAAAAGGAGAAAAGCAACATTCTGCAGTCACTAAATTCACATTAGCATGCAAACTATGCCACCACAAAACTATATTTCATCTGCTCCATAAGGAGCACTCTAGGAAAAGTCTACCCATTTTCAAGGATAGGAGAGCTGAAGTTTGGCCCGATTGTACTAAGGAACCTTCACCTTCAATTCAACAAAATAAAATGCAATGGAGTGGTAAGCAAATATTACACAGATGACATTGAAAGACACTCAGTCAATCATTTCTTTAAGAAGGGTTTTGCTCTACAAATCCAATGTGACTCTATATGTACTCACACTAGTCCCATGTGACAGTTTATGATCTGATGCATCAACTGCTTGAATAAACAAAAGATAATAATATATTTAAAGAGGCAGCCAGAAACTGTATGCTTGTGTGTGAGGATGGAAGATCTTATGACTGAGGTAGATGGAGATGAGGAGCATCTATGACTTTTTTTCCTATCACAGATCAAGGCTCCGGTCCATGAAGATTACAGAGGAGCAATGAATTGGGTCTATATTCTATCTCTTGCTTTGCTGGACATACTGTGGCCCTGCAGTGCAGAGTAAGTCAGGGACTTGGGTCATGGACCTGGACATAATCAAATGATGTCTAGCCCTACAGCAGTATTGGTTGAGGAGCTGTTCATCTCCCTTAATCTAATGGAGAATAGATATTTTAGCTTCCAGCTTGGCAATCCTCTGGCTCATTTAGACGCAGCCCATAAATCGTGAAGCAGTGAATGGTGGGATGGCTGGCATGGTTCTGCAATGTCACAACATGGACCCATAAAACGGGCACACTGAATTGTTCAGGTTCCAGTAGGTTTGATTTGGTCTCCTCTGGTAGTAAATAACCAGCTAGTAGTTGGTTTCTGCAGTAGTTTAAGATCATACAATCTCCTCAAATAATAACAATCCAAATAAAGTCACACATGTAATCACTCAGGTAGTGAGGTCAATAAATTCCAGGGAATCGATAAAATTCAAAAGAGACAGGCTATTAAGTTTTGTCTCCAAATTTTAAAGCATGCATATCTGAATAATAATAACAATAATGATAAACAATAAACAATAATAATAATCGTTAAATAAAAATAAATAAAATAAATTGACTAGCTTGTTACTTTGAGCTTCACCTCACTGTTGAGAGTACTTTTAAGGAAACCAAAGGCCTGAATACAAAAGGAAAAATAAATAGCGTGCACTCTTTAGTGCATTTTTCCGAAACTTGCAAGCTAATATTTGCCACATTTCTCTATAGTGATTTCAAGTCAACAAACAGGCTTGTCTGATTAGTGAAATCTTATATCATGATGAGATGAAATCTCAAAGTTTTCTATGACTAAGACCACAGTGCTTAGTGTGAAATGACTTTAGAATGAATATTGATTGAACTGCACTTCCATGAAACAGGTTCACATTGATTTAAAAGCAAATGGTTACATTACCAGTAAGACCTAATGTCTAATGCTCATAATAGTATGCCTTCTGTGAAGACGTGATTTACAATATTAGTAATGGCTTACCAACAGTGGCACCTGTGGAAAATATTTAATGGGATGCCAAAAGAAGGGCTAGTGATATTTGGGCAGAGGCACATAAATTGTTTTTAAAATGTATATGTCCTTTATAATACCATTGTAGCTATCGGTACGTGATGAAGAGGAGACAACATGAAGATGAAAGAATAAAAATCATACTCGCAGTCACAGAGAGCTGAAAATATTGTTCTTACTTCATCTTTGCAGTATTCTGTGTAATTTTTTTAATCATTTTGTCTGAAGAAGGTGGGGGTGATAGCAGTAGTAGATTTTAGATCTCATCTTGCTTGCAAAAGGTTTAATCCATAAGTGCCAAACCGTTAAGATAATCTGCTAACTAAGCTAACACGGTAATTCACTGCTAACGAAACAGTAACTCAGAATGAATCAGCATCGGGTTTCATTACTAACCAACCCTGACGGATAGCAAGAGGACATAAGGTAGGTGTGCTTTTTGTGTTTGGTCTAGTGGTATGTGTGTAAGGGTATGGTGGTAGCGGCAGTGGGGGTTGTTTAATATCACAAACCCTGTGTGAGTCTGATGTGCAACCGGGACATGGCAGGTGATATGACAGCAGGGGTGCAAAGAGGAACAAGGAGGGAGACGAGCTTATGTTTGACAGTTTCTCTTGCCCTGTCCCCCATCCCCCACAGAGAGACTTAGGCTTGTCATAGACCCCTGCCATTCCGGCGGGGGGACCTGTTGTCTCGCACAGGGGAGATGCCACTACAGCCGTTCATATGTGGGTGTATGCACTTTAAGTGCCTTTTTCTATTATTATACAGGGCTGCAAACATTAGCAGTGACAAGAAGAGAAAAATAATTTATGAAATGTATTTTAAAACGTAATGCATATTAGATCCCAGCAGGTCTAAATTGGATTAAGCGGCTGTAGACAGTGGATGGATAGGTGCATATTAATGTGTCAGCTACCTTCTTCCATGGTGCGTGCCGTCATGGATTCACTGTCTGCTCCCTGGAACTCGTTGAAGTATGGCCGCACTTTAATCTCATAGACAATGCCCTTCTTCAGACCTGAGAGAGTTATGTCCCTCTCTGAGGCGACCTTCAAGTCTTGCGCTTGCCAGGGCCCTGGGGATGGCAGCCCCGATGTCTGTCTGTACAGAACACGGTAGCCCTGGATGAACTGGGATGGGTTCTCCACCTGAGGGAGTGAGTGAGGGAGAGGAAGAGAGAGAGGAAAGGGAAGTAATGCGAGAGAAAAAGAGGCAGAGGTGGATGGAAATGAAACCAAACTTCTTCGAGCAATGACTTCATGATCTGCGTTCTCTAGGTCTGCCTCTGAGAAAGAGCAGCTGAAATTTTTGTGAAAAAAATATGAAAATAGTAAATGGAATTGTTCTTGTAAGTGCTTTTGTAGTCTAGCGACCATTCAAAGCGGTTTACAATGAATGACTCACATTTACAGAGCCTGCGGTCGGATATGAACCCACTGCACCCGACTTCAAAGCACACATTCTGCTGCTGAGACACCATGGCCAATGAAAGGAGTCTTTACGCATGCAAAGTAGTCCAGGTGAAGAAATTACAGAAGGTTGGATCACTTCATCTGGACTCTTCACGAACTCATCCAGATGACCACAAATCACTTTCTGTGATTTATGACAGGAATCCGAGTTAAGTGGACAAAATAACAGCAGACTTCAGAACAACTTGGCCCTGAAACTGTGGATTGGAGTTGTTAATTTTCTTTTTCCTGTTTTTATGGTCCAGATTTATTTATTTTTTCTGCTCAGCTTTTTAGGTGAGTGTCAGACAACAGATATAACTCATTTTAATGGCTTGTTAACAGGAGAAGAAGCAAGAAAAGGCTTTTACAGGTGAAATAAAGCAGCTGTTTACCGCCAGCCTGGTCAAAATAAATCAATCAAACTCTATGTCCCTCCCCTCCTCCTCTTTCCCAGATATACATACACACTGGCTTGCTCCCTCTCGCTCAACTATCAGTTTGCATTCCTTGAACAGAATGATTTGTGGATCTTAAAAGCCTTACGGGGAGGAGACTTGGACCGCTTCACTCTGGTCTCCCTTACTTAAAACGGAATTTATGTTGGTGAAGCCGTGGATCTAAATAAATTGTCTTCCTCAATTTTCTCAAACCACACTGGTAAAATACCATCTTAACATAGCAATCAAAATTATTTCTATTGCTTTGCTTGATTTCTAGAATGGCTTCTATATGCATTTTGTCTGGAGCTTTTGAGGTAGTGATGAATTGGCCTATATGTCTTCTTTTCATAACAATGGATGGAGGTTTTGACATATTTTGGAAAAATGAAAAAAATAATCAATCAGCATAGCACCTTCTCATTGAACTGTCCTCCTCTTGCAACAACAGACAGGTTCAAATGTACTTCATCTTGTAAGTTCAAAGGAAAGGGCGAGAGAGACAAATCCCATACAGAACTATGGTAACTGGTTGTGATGATGTATTCTATATCAACATATTAGGTCAATGAGTTTATGTACACTGTTGAGGGTGTTTTATGTATTAATGAGTGCGTGTGTATTGGTTGTCATACCATTACTTAGATAAAAAAGGAGCGCTTTCTCTGTTAGATCAACATATTTAGCATATTTATCATTAAGTCTTAAAATCCCTGTATCACCTAAAATTACATATTGCAACTTATGGACCACCAGGGGTCTTGGACTCTGACTATCCACACTTAATACTATTGCTCCACTTGTATGATGATGACCATTTTGTGCCAAGTGTGCCATTTTCTGATAAGCAAAGAACGGATTTAGTTTCTGCTCCAGTAATTATGAAGCATCTCATCAGCAAATGCAACATGGCAACATCACAACCTTGATAGAACCCAAAAATAATTGATTCCTAGAATTTTCTAAAGCCACAATCCTGAAAAATCCTTTTGTTCAATTAACAAACACCTTTGGAAACCCAATAATTTTTGGCCACTTCACACCTCAAAGATCCACTCAAAATGAAACAGTGCCAGTACTGTTATGCCAGCACTTTCCCCTGATTCAAACACAAAGAAGTGTTTTAACCTAGGTCAAGGTATTATTGCCGTCATATCTGTTGGTACTTGTAGTATAGGTCTTTTTCAAGTTTGTTTTGCAGCATGTGCAATGTTAGCTAGAGCAAGTCCCATTGTCTTCAAGCCCACTACTGCATGGCTTCTTTTTTAACATTTAACTGGTGAAGATGTGAACAGTACATAGCCTATGTGCTGTCAAATTTTCTCAGCAACTAAAAAAGTATTCATGATTTGAATATCCAATGATTTGCTAATTTCAGAAATATAGCAGAGATGGGAAGATATAAATAAGGACATTGGTCTGCATGTGGATCTTTTGGATAGTAAACTCATAGCTTTTAAACATTTAAACTTAACTACTTGTATTTATAAGAGTTGGGTGAGAGTTGGAGAACTCACCTTCCAAGTGACCTGCACAGAAGTGGAGCTGTGGACCACAGGGTTATGCATGCTGACCACAACATCACCCAACTCTTTCTGAACCCGACGATGGTCTACCCCCTGTGCTGTTGGACTAATGTCTGGGGGAGCGTGTGGGGTGGGGATGTCCAGAGAAAGAAAATTATTCCCATTGTAAGAACCCACTGTGGCAAACAGTTCAAAATAAATGACTATTTAAACAATGTGTCCTCTATAGAAAGGAGAATCTACTTATTTGCCATTGATAAATCCATAAATTGTCTTCATACCTTGAGTCCGAACGGGTTCAGACATGGAACTGGGGTCCCCTAGACCCTGGGCATTAACTGCTCTTATGATGAACAGGTAGACTGTGTTTGGTCGCAGGTCTTTGATTGTAAACTGAGTAGTCTTGACATGGTCTGCCATTGTTTGCCAGCTGTTACTCACTGACTGACTGTAAGAAAACAAATAAAATGCATCAAATAAGGTAAAAGAAATTCATTCTATTTGTGGTGATTCTCTTTACAAAGGCAACAATACTCTTTTCAATTTTTTTGGACAATGTAAGTTCACAACACTGCCAGAACATGCTTGAATATTCCCTGGTAGTAGGAAGTGTTATTAGCACATTAGTGTTCAAATAACTCCTTGGGCACTGTTGTCCCTCATCAGTGTCTAAAAATTGACCCTGCGTGTCACTGCCCTAAGACTAAACTGTCCTTCTTAACGTCAAGGTGAATGTCTAGGAAGGATATGTTTAATTTCTCAAGTGTCAATCACATTCTACTTGAAGCTCAGTTGCTTTGGCTAATTACAAGCAAAATAATTGGAATTCAAACAGTGGCGAATACTCTCTATACTGCTCTCACAGACATTAAGATATCCACCAACTGACAACTAATCACTCCATTCAAACAGCGGTTGCTTAAACCAAAAGCATGCTACCATATCTTATTTTGCATTCCAAACTGGTGGCTTGTATCAGTTACATGATAAGAAGGAGTTTACCAACAGATTTGCTATATCTCAATCCGTAATTGTAATACAGAAACACTAATGGACTTGATGTGGTGTCTTGTGAATGGATAAAAATGTTTTCTCCCTGTTTAAGTCCTAACCCTCTATGTGGCTACATATGCATATCTTGGTATTTTTACTGTAAAACAGTAGATGCATTACACTATGATCAATTGACTGGTATTTATCTTTTTTCCAGTACAAATTCAGCTTATCAGATATGTATGTATGTAAATATGTATTAATGAATACTTCTATACACCATTGTGGAGAAAATAGTAAAAGAAAAAGATAAAAAATGGCAGCGAAATGTTAACACTTTTAGTACTAGAATTTCCTTTTGGGGGAATTTATAAGCAGGTAAAATTTTCATTAAGATGAAATGTTAACTATAAAGCAACGCTTTTTATTTAAGCATTTCTACTCAGGATTAATGCCCTGCTGCAGCCTCAAAATTGCCAAATTTACACCTTGCAGAACATCATATCTACAGTCTGGAGTAAAGGCTTGCTTGAATTCCCAGATATAAACATCTGTCTGATAATGCCATGAAAGTTTTGGGTCACTAAATGTTAGCTGGGGGCCATAGGTCACCATCATACCCAAAGGCCTCAATGACATAGGACGACACTGGGGAACCGGCCTCTGGCCCCACTTCCCATGACAGCGAGACACTGCTCCTGGTGACATCAGTGACCTTTGGCTTGGAGGGGGGCCCTGGGAGAGCGCTGGCATTGTGGGACATGAAGTCTGTGAGGTCACTGGATTCTGGGGGTTGTAAAAACAGATGAAATGAGCATATGCAAGGGGAAACCTATCAACAGAAAAACCGTGTGCTTTATCATTCTGAATTATTTCCATCACAACAGACCTCTGACATCCAAATAAGCACTCCATGAAGTTTCCCCACTGGAACTGGTTGCAACACAGGTGAATAACCCTGTGTCAGACAACTACAAAGGGAGAAACGAAGTACAATGTGGTCAGTCACATCTATAAAGTGAGCATACTGATATTTAGTATTTTTAGCCTAATAGTTAAAAAGCTTTCATTTGCTCCTCTAGATCATAAAATTTGGTTTCAATCCATTTGCTGTTGTTTTGTTTTAATAGCCTTTTAGCTTTGATCCCAGATGGCTTTTACAAGCTCTTACTTCAACCTTGGCTTTTGAAGGAGGTTGGCAACCAATAGTACAGTAAAAATGCATTAACCTCCACTGGCCTGCATACGCCTCGAGAGAAGAGGAGAGAGGGGAGAAGGAAAACATAGGGCTGCCCAATAATAAAAGAGTACAGTTAAGAGCTTCGATTAATTTTCTTAATTGAATCCCTTGTTCCAATGACCACCATCATCATTATCAATACTGACACGGGGAAAAGTTACATGACAATCTATATAACACTGGTCGTACCCAGGAAGCTGCTGCCAAATGACTCTCTCAAGAGATAGAGAGAGAGAGAGAAGAGAAGGGGCATTTTGAGATTGCAATAGGGTGCTGTATACCGTGCACATTCTCCTTTATACACCCCCCTTTAGTGCACCACCCTCGTCCCTGTCCTTGAGCCTCTAAATGCTCCCTCTGGGGTTTGCACTAAACGGGCAGCCTTTAACGACTTACAAAAATCAATAGTCTCAATTCATCTTTTAGAAGCCACCTAACTGTGCTTGTCCATCTGAATTACACTCACTTGACACGCTACCTCCTTCAGTGCTATACAAAAGACATACACCTTGTAAAATCAGTACATGCACATTCTGCCTATTTGTATGGTTGTCTTTATTGGTGCTTAAATAAATAAATGACTATGAAAAAAGGAGAGAGAGAGAGAGAGAGAGAGAGAGAGAGAAACAGATATACAGAAAGAGAAAGAATAGGGAATCAAAAAAGTAATAAGATCAAATACATCATAGATTTCGGATGTGATTTACAGGTCCTATATTGCACAATATGTTATATTGAAGACACACACAGTCATTGGCAAAATGCAAATGGGTTCAAAATAGTCTCCCAGTTTTCTTTTTGTTTTAGTTCTAGGGACAATCCTACTCATACTGTAGCTTATGGAAACAAAGCTGATGAGCTGTGGCTCCCTGGACCCAGGAGACATCCACTGGTACACAGTCATCCATGATATGTGCTGTAATTTAAAACATTTCTGCTTATGAGTAATTATCTGTATTTCAGAGGCCCACCCTGATGTTTTGGATCTGAAGGCTGCCATGCTCCATCAAGGACATGCGAGGGTCTTTCCCCAGCAGACTGGCCCCATTCTTCAACCAGGTGATTGTAGGCTCTGGATCCCCTGACACCTGACACTGAAGTAGGGCCACACCTCCCACCGCTTGGGTCTGGTTAGATGGGCCGTGACGGATGATGGGTGGGGGGCGGTCTTTCAGAGCTGTGAATGATTATCAGAGAACAGGCACAGTAAATGAAAGTAGGTTTTTGATATCCGTTAACAATGTTGTAATTTGGATACTGGGAAAACTTGTGAGACCTTGTCACAAAGTTGGGGTGAGAATTTGCAATCTAAGACTCAAGTTGTTTGGGTCAATCAGTAGTGGATGGATCCGTTGTGGGAAGAAGTACCTGCGCTTGATAATGAGGGAGTGTGTTCTTCTACATCACAGCTTTAAGCTCTAATTACTAGGTGTGGATTTGCAATGGCTCACCCGTGGCGCTAATTAACGTAGCTTCTTCACAATACCTTTCAACACATTCAGCCAACCCCCCCCCCCCCCCCCGGCCTCCTCTGACTCACAGCTGCATGTCCTCCCTTTTGCCAACTCTCACCCACACAAAACTAAACTCTGATTTAACATGCCAGGCAGAACAATAATACATCTCTTTAATAGCCTTTAATGCATGTTATGTCATCCAGCTAGCAGCCTCTGCAGTGGGCGGCAATAATTTCTGGGGTGTTGAATCTCTCCAGGCCTTGAAATTCCCATCCACTTCTAATATCCTCACCGCTGTGCACCATTGTTATCACGCCTGTCTCGAGTTGCACAAGTGTTTACAGCAGGTCCGACTGCTGTTGTGTTTTATCCCACCTCCTCCAGCATATGGAGGAATGCAGCAGCTCTTTGTGGACGGCTGGGAATTCTGTTATAGCCTGGGCATAGCAGTGCAAACAGACCATGATACGATGCAGCACACACTAAATATGCATTTGTGTCCAAATACAGCCATTCTTGACTTCAGCTCTTATTATACAAAAAGATACAATGGGGGCTGTCGGATGCACCAGGATTGTAAAGTGTTGTGAGTATGAAATTGAACTACGGTGAAATAATACAAAAATGGGATAACTAAGGTGACTGCAAGAAGCTAAGGAATTCCTCCCTTTGGCAGTATTGTACCTTGTTAAACCTTACTAAACCTCCATCCATCCATGTGTACGGCCATTAGCTGACAACACCGTTCCATCACTTCCGTCCTCTCCATACAGAACATTCACTACATACTGATCAGTCTCCTCTCAGGGGAAGAGCAAGGACCACCCCAACCACCCCCCCCCAAAAAAAAGGGAAAAAATCCTAAATGGATCCTAATTTAATAATGTGTGGGTGAAAAAAAAGCAAGTAACTAATGGAAAGAAAGGCATAAACAGTTCCCGAGTGGTAGTAGTGGACCATTTAATGCTGACAGTGATGCTCTTTCAGAGGGATTCATAATGTGACTCCTCATCAGGGAAGAGAGTTTTCATTTCAAACTCTCAATCTTTTAGACCATCCAGCATATCAGAGCCAGGTGATTATGCAAAGGATGAATGTATTTGACTGACTAGCTTTCATAGTTACATTCAGGGAGATCTCGACCAAGGTGATTGTGGAGTACATTAATGTTGTTGTTTTTTTTAAAGGTCTGGATGATGATATAAGAATGTGTCTTAGTTTCTGTGACTTTTTTAAACTATGCGGTATAAAGAATTAACAAATGTATGAAAAAATGCATTGGCGTAAATTACAAACCACCTGTTCCAACCTTGATGGTTTCGATTCAAATACAAACTGAAAACCTTATGGCATTATTACGTGCTTTAAAGGAAAACATCATGCATGGTTTGGTTAAGTATATTTGTTTGATTGAGTGTGTATATAT